>JAWLRI010000516.1:948997-1011449 GCA_034781795.1 Crypturellus tataupa
GCATGTGCAGGGGGGTTGGACTAGATGACCTCTAGAGGTCCCTTCCAACCTTAGGCATTCTATGATTCTGTGATTCTGAAGGCAGAAAGGTTTTCGTGCTGAGAGCTCACCTTCTTTTCCCAGCTTATGGCAGCAGGTCTTATCAAATAGATAACATCTCCAAAATATTATTTCAGTCTTTTGTTATTTAAAATTGACCTTAGACTTTCAGTTTCTGCCATCAGTCCATTAGCAGCTCTCCAGAGAGATGCTGTTATAAGCCAGCACTCTTCGCCCACTCATCCCTGTATCTGTCGTAATATACAACTTCTGCTCACAATCCCATTCTCATTTCAAACTATCTGTACTTTGCAATTGCTATTTCCCAGCCAGGCACGCTCCATGGTGTGAATCAGCCTCAGAAATCAATATTGTTGTTATACACGTGTACCGTACAAGCTAAAGCTACCCACACTCCAATAGGCCTTCAGGGACAAAATGAAAATGAAATGAAAGTTTGCCAAGGAAAAAAATAATTAATTATCTGACAGTAATTTTATGACAAATAGTCACTTTCTTCACTTTGAAGTCAATTCAAAAGAAAACGTTGATGAATACATTGATAAAAGGAAAGCTTTCATCTTTAGCATCTCTGAGCAAAAAGCAGTTTATCCCTAAAATAAATAATAATAGAGAAGTCACCACTGGCATATGTAATAAATCAGGATTTAACTCAGCCAACTACAAGAGTACATAGGAATAATGGGAAAACGTTACCTTCCCAAACACACCGACTCGCATTTTATCAATGTAATGCTCCTTCAGCATCGTCCTGGAATATGAGAGAGGAGAAACAAGGGGTTAAAAATATTTTTCCCTTAGGTGTAGGAAACACAGTGTGATTTAAAAATTTTTATCAGCTTAAATCTGAGGTGGCCCCAGAAAAGCGATGCAGACAATCTAAGTTCATGCTGGTACGTACTGCTTCCATACGAGTCTGCATTCAATTTAATCTTTTGGCCTGTTGTTTGGGTTTGACTGAACACTGGTGACAAATATCCTGCACTACTTCTGAAAGCCGTAGTAAAACTGTTGCTATTACACTCGCTAATGGTGTTCCTAGAGTGTTAATACTTGGAGTAAACCTCATGATGCTGCAGGACTTGGAATTTACGGGTTTGGACTGATTTTATATTTTAACAAGTCTTAATTTTAAAGGTGTAAAGAGAGACGTTGCCCATCTGCCAGCCCAGAACAAAAGTAATCTAGGAACCAAGGTTACAGATCACTTGCTCGTAGATGTGTGACTGTACAGAGCTAAAAATAAATGGGCTTTGAGCAGATAATACAGATAGGCATGCTGCAGTTTAGCTCTGTTTAGGGCTTGTTTACCCCCATCTGCATTGGTTAGCATAAGCCATGATGTGGCCACAGCTGGATGCCTACGTTGTCTTTTCCTCCCTTTCCCCTGCTCCCCAGTTAAGAAAGCAGGACAAATGCCAGCCTTGGTTTAATCATTAGTAATGAACTCTTTGCTTAAAGAAAGGTGCCATTCACCGGACAGCTTCCAGCTGATCCTTCTCCTCCAGAAGGCCCAGTCTTCTCTTCACCTCGTGCAGCAGTTTAGTGCCCTGGAACCCGCTGCCACGGCCGTCGAACTTGATCACTATCGCGTTGTGGGAGCTGACCATGACGCTCTCCCAGTTCACTTCAAACCGCTCGGTCACAATCTGGCTGCCGGGTGTCCCGTCTCTGAAAGGGAGACGGGTGTAAAGTCATCGTGTGCAATGGGAAGCCGAAGTGCTTGCATTCATTATAAGGCCACGCTCATTTAAAATGGAGGAAAACAATCTCCGGAACAATAATAATTTGTTGTTGTGCAGGAGGTTGGGGGTGTGGGATGGGCTTTGGGGCTGGGGTTGGTGGCTGTAGGCTGGTTCTTCCCTCCCTACCCGCACAGCAAATACCACTGTGTGTAGAAGGGCTTTAAACAAGTCTAGCAAGTGTGTTATTAAGCAGGTAGGATGCCTTGTGAGAGTTGCTCAGGACAGCGATGCCAGGTTAGGGGACACAATATTCTCTAGTCTGTATTTATGTCATGGCTGTCCCCAAAGATGAGGTCTTTCTGGAGGAGTCTGCTTTGAGTTTTCTGCCAGTGCTCTGGAAGGACACCTGCATATATGAGTCTGTTTTCCCTTCACTGGTAGGCATTTGGGTTTCATTTACTGCCCTCTTTCACCCAGACCTGACCTCCCTTCTGTAGGCTTCACAAGAGTGGTGGCAGCTGGAACCATCTGTCATTGCTGGCACCATAGCTTGAAACAAGTACAAAGGGAAACGACATTTCTAAAAGAGCAAAAAAAAAAAAAAAAGCTTAAAAATGTGAGGTTTGCCTGAACTTGGTGAATAAGGTGATCAAGAGTCAAGACTTAGCATCTGATTCTGCAGAAGAGAACTATCTTCAGACAGACAGACTGTACAAACAGTACAAAAAATAAAAATGAATAAAAAAGTCAAGATATGATGAAGAGAAGTAAGATTTGGGACTGGGATTGCTCTACAGTCAGTGCCTCTTCCATGTACTTGTCCTTCTTGGGGATTCTCAGAGACATCAGACATTGCAGGTGTTTTACGTGCATGTGACTTCGATCATTTGCATTTATTCAGCAGAGGCCCAGGCATCTCTAGCTTTGGAGGCAGCCTAATCAAGTGTTGTTAGCTTGATGAGTACCAATCTTCCTCAAGCACTTGTATAATGAAGTACATTTTCACTGCAGTAATTTGTGATGTAACGATGTGCTTATTGCGGCGTTTTTGTCCTTCATCGAAGGAAGTGCAAGGATGGCGTATGGGCATTCATAAGCCAATTTAGTTCCTACTTCAAGCTTCTCTGTGGTGGTGTGGCTTCTCACTGGGAAGCAAGCAATACAGCAGGAGGACCAGGGAAGAATCTCCCAAAGTCAATGAGTCCCTTCTTCCAGTTTCTTTTCATATTGACAGAAAAGTGTGTCATGTGCATTACTAAATGTTGTGTCCAGAAATACCTATCCATTACACTTGCCAAAGCAAAATTCTACCTTCCTAGTCAAAGTCCTTAAATCCTGGAAAATTTCAAAGGTTTCTAAGTCTCTCCACTGGCACTTCAGGGAGCACAGACCCTTATACAGCAAGGACTGCTGTATTAGAGCATCTAATATTTAAGCTTTATTAAGCCGGACTGCATCTCTCTCACACTACCTATTGAACACCCGGGGCTGATGAAGTGCCACATAGCCGCATTCCCAAACATCAATGCACGAGAAAATTGCTCCCTCTCGCAGGCTGGCGAGGAGGATGCCCAAGGGCTCTGGCTTGCCTGTGGACCCTGCTGGAGGACATCTCTGCCCGAGGACACAGCATCACACTCGTTTTGCTCAACAGCCCCAGGAAGGCAAGGGCGATGCTCCCCTTCATCCACTACGCCAGGGACGTAGCTCTTGCTTCGGACGTGGAGGAGCTGGATCTAAGTCCCTCTTACTCAATTGCTGAAAAACTTTTGCAAATCAGGAAAAAGAGGAATCGGAGCCAAGCTTCTCAGGAGTAAGTCCTTGGTGCTGGATTCATTCACAGGTGAACGGTGTCAAATCTTTCCGAAGTGGTTATTCCCCTCTGTAAATAACTAATTGCTCAAGAGCACAAGGATATAACCCTAGATGTCTTTTAACCAATTGAGTGCCCTAAATATTGGGCTAAAGAGTCAATATCTACCTTTTTTTTTTCTCTTCCTCTTCCTGTTTTTTCTCCAAAATAACGGAATGCAAGTGTACATGGAAAAACCTCACAACAGAGTGAATTGTGGGGTTATATTGGAGAGCTGAAACCCTGTGCTCAGATACAGAAGAGAAGGAACTTGCGTTCCTTGCGTTCAACCTTTCCCTCTCAAAGTAGGGCGCTAACTCTTTGCTTACACCTTTTGAGAGATCACAGCATCCTTCCTCCCCGACTGCTTTTTGTGATTTTGGAATTGTGTGATTACCAAGGCTTACCAAATCTATACAGAAAATAGTCTCTTGTAACTTTTGCTTGGGATTTCCATGCCCCAACAGACCCACAGGATCTCGTTGCTGCAACACTGCAAGTGAGACAGCGGGAATCTCTGCAACCCTGAACCTAGGCAGGGGCAGGGAGGCAAAATACTGGGTCTAGGCACTAAAGCAGGCTGGCATCCTGCTGCCATTGAATAAAACTTAGCTTGAAGGGCTCTGATTGGGGTGGAGTCTTCCACGGTGCCCTGACAATGTGAACACAACCAAAGGAAGAATGAAAACTTACACAACCAATAGCAAAGGATAGTGTGCGGTGTCTGAAAAGGTTGCTGGTTTTAAGATCTGCATTGGCAATTCTAGACAAAAAAAAAAAAAGAAAGCAGAAAAAAAATAACAAATAACAGCATGTCTTTAGTGTAAGAAAGCTGACATAACTCTAATAAATTTTTATAGCGTTTTGGCCACTTAGGAGCAGGAACAAGATGGCATTTCATAAGATGCACTGGTAAATAACACCTTAGGAACGCAGATGTTGTCAAAGAAAAGACCCATATTGTAATAGCCAAGCTGACAAGGAACGTAAATCTAGAGTACAGCATGAGCTGTTCAGTCATGCATCACTTTTACAACGTTCAATTAACATCTGGCAACAGCTATAATTTTCTTTTTTGGCAGGTGGATGAGACAGCCAGAAATCTGTATTTCAGGGTAGCAGAAGAGGGGGGAAGATAATAGCTTAAGATCCAATTTGGTAGGGTGGGTGAGAGAGAGAATAGGATTTCTTTTTCCTGCTGTAGTAGTGTGAGGACAGCAAGAGAACAGGCTAACTTTGCCATAAAGCAGCAGGCAGCAAGGCTGAGGACTGCATGGTCATACTACTGCTGAACTGGCTTAAGAGAAGATAAATGAAGCCCATGCAGGAGCACTGAAGCTTCATCTAACTGTGGCCTCGCATTGGTAGCTGAAAATGCTCCCACACAAACGCCTTTTTGTATTAATGGCAGCACATTTATTTTTAAAACGTTAACTACAATCCAGATTACCAAAGGCGCAGCAATTAAATTGGTATTAGCAGCATTTTCAATAGATTAATACACAGATTAACCACGAGGTTTAAGTGGTTTATTTTGCAATCATTGTGTGACGCTGGGGATAATTAGTTATTCCATCTGCATGCTAATGGCCTGCAAATTGGATCAATGGCCCAGGGACAGCCGAAAAGGCCATCGCTTGACTTTAAATATACATAAACACTGCCTGCAGTGTTCCCAAGGCTGTTAAGCCTAAGGTCTTGAAAACACTGGACAAAAGCAAAAGAGCGAGTGCTTGGCTGTTATTTCACATGCTAGGTTAAATGAGCAGAAGGCAGTTTCAAAGATACCTACAGTTAAGAAATTTAGCAACAACTTGGCTTTGCAGTGAAAGCTATTTTCTTCCAATACGCCTCTGAATGGGCCCACCGGGGTGGGCAGACGGAGGTCTTTATGGCGAGGCATCTTTCATGGCCATGTCCTGCCCGTGGGGCCTGGGAAGTGCACATCTGTTCCCACGTTTTCATGCATTCAGTTTATGTTCCTAATACCGACGTGCCAAGCAGAGCATTTTAGGCACTTATTACCCTTTTCCAATGGCCTCCCAGTCTCACATTTTATAGCAGCTGGCATTGGTCCAAATTAGCAACCTAACATCCATCACACCTCAGAGGCTTTTACTTGCCTCATCCTATCTGAAAGGTGCTCTGCATTCTCCATCCTGGGACACATTACGAGTCATACTTTGAAGCCCAGTTCCTGAGCTGCTTTCCTGAGCTGTGACCATTGGCACAGCCTGGATTTCCCCGGTACAGGTAGGACATCTGTTTACAGCAGAAGCAGCTGCTGTCACACAGTCTGTGGACAGGCAGAAGGTGCTCACCCCTTGCCTGGTTGCTACATTGCCCCTCCTTTTCTCTGGGCTTTTTGGCATAGAGATAATATAGAAGTAATAAGTAAACAAGTGATACAAGCACAATGCAGCAGGTACTGATTCACCCTGCTTCAGGCTTCCACCTTCTTTGCTTTAGTTGAAATTTCTCTTTGCTTGTGTCGTAGCACTGTTTTTTCCAAGCCTACGCTATGCGATGGCTTTCTTAAAGAATCCTGAGTGATTCAGGCTGAAAGCCCAGCCCAGCTAGGACAAGTGCCGCTAGAATGGGGGCACCACAAAGTGTCACCTCCTAGATTGCTTTTATTTTTCTCCACAGAACATTTTAAAAGGGAAATAAATATATATATCCTTTTTCCTTTTTATTTTCCAGCTTTGTTCTCACCAAATCCTGTCTCTCCAATAACTTCCTTATACGCAGCACTTCCTAACAGAGCACTTTGCAAACTGTGAGAGTTTATTGAGAGCCAAAGTCATTTTTCCTTCTGTCACTCTACCAAGGCAACTGTATCATTTCATAGCAGGAACAGTTAAAAAGGAAAACAAGAGGGAGGAAAAGTGCTACTTACTGTAATCATCTATCTTGATTTCCTCATATTCTACTTTAGGCATTTGTCTGTCATTTACAGTTGACTGCACGTTTTCATTTGCCTCCAGCTCAAAGATTTCTGAAAGAATAAGGGCAAAATCGCACAAACTTCAGTCATTGTTTGTGAAAATGCATGTTAATATTTTACAGCCATGTTAATATGTTTAACACAAGTTTCCTTGCAAAAGATCTGCCTTCTAGCTGTCCAGCCCTCACAGGAGCCTACGTTAGTAAAGTTTCTGAAATGTTTTGCATGTTCTGTGTTGGTGTAACGCTTTTATCCCTGAAGTCAGTGATGTTCGGTGGACTTACACCAGCTGGAGATGTAGTCTGTGCTGAGTTACAATTACAGGAGAGGGTTCAGTGTGCCCAGCCACACATCTATTGATGTATCTTGTTGAGCTCTTGGTTTTCACCTTCCTGCAGATATGTGGCCCAGGGCTTTTGCTCGGTGCCACCCATGAAATACAAACCCAGCTCATGGACAGCACCTCTCATCTGAGGCTCTGCCTCACTGTTTTGTTTGGGTGGAGGGGTGGGGGGAACAAATATAGTGCATTTATTATGTGATTCTCAGCAAAATATAGCTAGGACCCTATCAACACCAAGGTCTGTTTTACTAAATGCCTTCCCTTTGGAGCCATGCGGAGAGGCGTGCAAGCCCAGCTCCCCAAAGAACACGCAGGGTACTTGATTATCATGCTCCTGGTGCCCCTGTCTGCTCACCAGAAAGGCAGGCACAGCACAAAAACGTGCCCTTTCCAGTTAATACGTTTCACAGCTCTTTCAGAAGAGTATATTGGTTCAATGACTATTCGACCTGCCTCTAAAAATCTTGACTCATCTCTATTGAAATCACAACCCCACAAAAGCACCAAAGCAACAGCCTATTACGTTTAGTTAAATATTAAGATTCTCATTTAATTATGGCACACACAAGTAGCTTTATCAGCAGAAAGGGGCCTGCCACGTAGGGGAATTTAGTCAAGCAGTTTTATTTGTTCATATAATTGCATTCACAGAAAGCCAGGAAGACTGGGGAGGAAATAAAAAAGATTGGCATATCTCCTAAAGGACTTTCTTTTCTGCTTTAGGACCACAGGGAGCTCAAGTCTGTGGAGTACAAATGGTCATTGCTTAATTAAATGTAAGCACACCGTAATATTCAGTGCAACTCACTATTATCAGATCATTGCAGAATATAGAGGCAAACTCCCTTTATAGAGTAATGGGCTCATATTAAATACGCAAATTTGGTAGCACGCAATTGCCATAGCTGTTCTTTATTCAAAAGCAATAGAATGAGGGGAAAAGGGAAAGCACAGGAAATGCTAATCTTACTCAGAAAGCCATGAATTTCAGTAGATGTGTTCTATGCATGACTAGATCGAGTTATCTATATAATAAATTACACACATATAACTGTCAAAATAAAACTTGTCTTAGTATATTTTATGCTATTTCTAAAACGCTTTCATTTGGTGCTTCTATTTCATAGTATCTCTCATTTTATACATCTAAAGGTAATTTATAAAACTATACAGTCTATCGCACATTCACGAGAACACTATCCTGTGCATGCTATTAGAGTCAATCAATCGTATCTACATCTGTTGTAAAATTAAAGTATCATGTTTAAGAAAAAAAAAAGCCAAAATTGATGTGGAGGAGAAAAAAAAAAAAAGTGGTAGCAATAGGGACACTCTTTTTATTCTTTCAGAAATGAAATCACTCCAAGCAGGGACACTGCGCAGTGCTTGAGGGTGGCCGAGACATCAATAAAAGCCTGGAGTTGGCCTGTAGAAAACATCTGTTTCGTGCTCATTCTGTGTGCAATGAGCTCTCTTTGCAGATAAAATGAAAGTCTATAGAAACTTCATGTTTTTTCCACCCTCCTGCCTCAAAAGACGCCTCTATTTTGGGCCAGGAATGCTTCAATAACAGCAAAACCAGCCAGCTCCATCAGGGCAATTTTATCTGCAAGTCTCAGACCAAAGGGGAAACTGAGGCATGAGGAAGTGAGGTATTTATCATACGGCCATCTGACAAGCAAGAGGAGGGCAGGTAGTCTAAGATGTGCCCCAAGTTGGGCTACGATGCCCTGCTTTGGTAGCAACGATTCCTGTTGCCTCCCCTGCAAAACAGTGTTGCTTTAACCTAACTTATTCCAGGTTGCTGCTGAATTTTATGCATGTCTCTCTAAGAATCCCTCTGCAAAGGAACACTTCAATACAAACAAATTGATTGAAAAGTCTGGAAGGATAAATTAAAGTTGAATGTGTAATACATCTCCTTGACAGTATCAGACACTATTGGCACTGGATGGAGCACTATTGAGTATTTATGTGTTAACAAAAAAGAGCACAGTATGACACAAATCTGATTTACTTTTCACCTTGCTAAGAACCCATGCAAATTGGCCTTTATTTCCTTCTGTGCAAACCTTCATGGAAATATAACTCATTTGCATCCTCCAGCTCCGAGTTTGCTAAATCATAACTGCATTACTACAGAAAGAGATCTGAAATGTCAGTAAGAACTGGGGTTGCGCTCTTCCTTGCACTCACGTCTTCACAAACACGGCTTTTCTACATGCAGTAACGGATTAAACTGCATGTTACAAACAGGAATTTAGGGAATGGGAAGCAGAGAGTCAGCATGGAAACTGCATAAAATAATAGAGAAACTTGCATCTCTCTCAGGTCTGGTCCTAACCCATCTGTCAGTGGTGACAGCCAGCACCAAAGATTTTGGGGCTGCAATCTATTTTTGAAATATGTCCAGATTTCTACTGGTGTAGATGGGAATTATTAGCATTCAAAAGCCTTACCAAAAAAAAAAAAAAAGTATTATAGCTCCCAACAAACACACGAGGAAACCGTGATGCAACACAGCAGCAGTCTGCAGCAAAACTTGCAACTCCTGGGACTAAACCTTAGCATTGCCTCCCTCAGCCAGACCGTTCATGCCATCAGAGTGATTTTAGTAATATATATCTACATATATACACACACATATACAAGATCTTACATTATATATATATAATGTATATGTTATGCTCTATATAAATACATACATATATAAAAATATATATATTTATTTGGGGGCGGATATAAAAATTTTATGGAAGACTAAGAAAAAGAGAGAGAGAGATCTGGATTATGCAAGAAAATAAGAAATGACATCCCCAGTCCACTGACCACGTACACCCAACGGCAAGCTACTGTGTGGATACTGCTTATAGCAACACTGTCTGAGGACAGGGTCTGCCTTCTTTCCTCTGAAGAATTACAGGAATTGCATTCTTACTTTGTGTGTCGCTTGTGTTGTGAACAGTCACCATCGGGACTCGCGGACCTTGAAAAGAAGAAAAGAAACCTAAGTCAAATAACAAGCTCATTTATCTAAATGCACACACGTGCACGTGGACCTGGTTTTGAATTCCATGCAGCTGAAGGCTCCTGAGAATTACATTCCATGGAAGAGTAATCTAAAAGGCAAATCACCCAGGTATTAGGAGTCTGTGAATAAGTGACAGTGAGACATGTGAGGTTTCCAAACCCTTTCCCAATGGACCACTAAGTGCATCTTTCCCTAATTTGTAAACATTATAATTAGCACAAACACAATTAAATCACTTGCTTTTTAAATTATTCTAATGACACACAAGCATCCCAGCACAAAGCATTTACATTTTATACACCACAGGTAACCATTGCTGCTTTGCAAACAACATTAAAACAACATTAAAAATAAATAAATAAATAATTACTGGTTTGGCTCTAAAACACAGCATTTGAGTAGTGACATCAGTCACTCACAGAGCTCCCTGCTGTAGGACGCTATAGAGGAGGAAAATATACGACGAACTTGCAGAGGAATCAGACAAATTCAGAGAAGTGGGATCACTTTGGAGTGGTCTGGAATTAACCCCTAGTTTCACAAGTTACCAAGTAGCTGGTTGATAGAAAATGGGTTGATGCTGCATTTCCTGGTTTGCCAGTGTGCATCTTCCAACTCTTTATTGCACTGCAGTGCCCTGTAGGGAGGCTGGTGAGAAAAGGAAGTTCTAGCCCAGAAGAAAGCCCTGACTACTGCAGACAGCACAGCTTTATCTGCCTCTGGTTCAGTCCTTCCATATCGCTGACAGTCAGCACTTGTACTGATTCAGAGATCAAACTAAAAATAAAAAAAACCCAAGTTTTTAAACCTCAGAATTAAGACATCTGATATTCGCATGCTACAGATCTCACATCCTCTCAGATTCAACCCCTTTGAGATATCCCGGGTATTTCAGGCTAAAAGCAAAGCCTGTGCACTCTCTAGTCACTTGCCCCAGGGGTTTGTGCAGAGCAGGCTGAAAAACTTCCACTAAACTTTATTTTGAGGGACGACACCCAGCACCCTGAAATGCAGCAACTGATAATGCCCACACTCCCAGCACAGTGTAAATAAGAACTAAAATAAGGTAACAGGAGCCACACGTCCTGGCTTGGTAAGTGAAACAAGCTCCCGAGAGCAAGAAAGACTTTTGGGTAGTTTAACTGCACCTACTCATTTGCAGGGGCTCCCAAGAAACCACCTCCCCGTGTACTAAATCAGGAATTCCTAATGCAGACCTCACCTGGAAAGAAAACGGGCTTTTTTCTTCCTGCCTCCAAAAGTTAAATGAATAATTTCAACTCAAGGAACCAGCCACAAGTTAAGCAGAGAAAGCTCTGAGCTCAGCCTCACTCATGAAAAGCTAAAACAACTGTGTTCCAGGGAAGAGATAAGCCCACACTTACTCTGTTTAACTTTGTTATCAACCAAAAACATCCTGTTATCAAATTTACACCGTCCTGCCATTCAGGCAGGTTTGCCACTGGAATAGTGCTGACACAAATCAGGGCAGGACAGGGCTTATTTATTACTGAGCTGACCAAGAGGGCAGCCCTGCCTTTCATTTCCCAGCAATTGACAATTTTCATCACTAACAACCCAATTCTTTACTGCATTTTCTTAGAATGCAACTGAGTCAGGATAAAGCACAGAGGAAAACACCTTATAAATAAAGCATTATATATATTACATATATATACTATATATTTTATAAAAGGTAGGTTTTATACTCACCAAGATTTAGCCCAGGTTACCTTTTTACTGTCAATTTATGTTATACACAGGCTTTTTATTTATAAATCTGCCCTGCTTTTTTCCTGCAGTGCCAGAAACCAGTCTGCTGGAAAAATGACAAATCTAATACACAATTCATCCTGGGCAAGATAAAATCATTCGTGGAAATAAAAGGAATTCTCCCAAATGACTTCAATCAGAGCTAGACCAGTCTCTCAGCTAACACAAAAATGCTTTATAAAAAGAAAGGGATAAAAGAAAGAAATACAATGCATATAATCCTCTTATTTTCTAATTTCTTTTCAGTTTTCAGTTTCCCAGCTAGTGCTGGGAAAACAGTGAGAAGCTAATAAAAAAAAGTAAAAAAGAAAGCTCGCGTGTCATTTAGAAATTTCCCTGTATTAGATGCTTAGTATTCCCTGTATTAGATGTAACTCTTTGACTAACCTTACTGTCCTCTTCTCAAATTCGTATTTTAAAGTAAGGTCCTACACAAAGTTATTCAGTTTAAGGAAATATCAAATAAAAATATTTTAAAATGTACATCAGTATCCTTGAAAAAAGTAGAATTTTGATTTGCTTGACTTACTTGGTCAACAAATGGGGAAAAATGGCAAAGGCAGAGGAGCTAACGATGTATTTTGGTTGTGAGGAGGCTGAATGACCCCCCAGGAACCTCCCACACCTCCGCTCTGCTTTTGCACCCGATAATTTCACAGCAGTTTTACAGCTGCTGCTTTATCATTAGTGCAGCGAAAGGGCCCAACCTGTTGCCTGGAGGACTCGTCTGCACAAGGACGCGCTCCGTGTGTGTCTAGGTAGGTGCAGGGTTACTAATGCCCTGAGACTCCCAAGTTGCAGAAAAAAAGACAGCTAAAAATTTAGCTTTATCATAAAGCCTTAAAAATTTCACTGTCATTATCCATGCTGGAAATAAGATTAAGTCATATCACCAGCTGAAACTCAGTACCTAGGTGATTTGACAAGAAAGAGGCACAGACCATGGCTAGCCATTGATTTTTAAGCAGCCCTCATTATTATTTTCAAGAGATTTCTGCTTAACCAAAGGCAGAAAACAGCAACTGCAGATATTTATGTGACAAGATACAAATTTCCAATTTAAATATTGAAAATCAATGGTCGGTCTTGGTCAAAATCAAATGGTCAGTATTCCAGTCAACCTTGACCAAAATATTTGGTCAATAAATGCTGGAATATTTTGAGGGAGTATTCCAAAATATTTTCATGCTCTAAACAGTGCAGGGAAGCACATCAGCTACAATTTTAAGATGAAAGTTGTAGTTACCAAAAGAATAGCATCTAATTTGCAAAAAAGGTAATGAGCGTTTGAAGAGAGAAGGGGGAAAAAAAAAAGATTGTCACATTCTTCTCATCCATATTCTTGAAGGCTTCAATGTGGCAGATAATTTCAGACCAGAAGCTAAATTCACAGTGTGTAAACAATAAAAATTCAAATACTCTCTGCCAGCGCCACCAGCGTCTCTCTTAAGCGCTGATGAATGATTTAAAAGAGCAGCTGCGAGCGATGTGAACTGAGAAGCTCTGGCTCTGCGCGAGGGAGATAATTGGCAACAGCCATCTCTGTGTACAGATTCCAGATCTCTTTATTTGCTAATCCATGAATTATTTATACCCAATGCATAAAGTTCATATGTTGGGGTGATATTATCATACTAATAAATAAAGACATGGGGAGTTCCGTGAATCACTGCTTATAATTAAAATATTTTCCCATTTACAGTATTTCCTGGTCTATGCTACAGACAGCTGTTTGCGATGTTTGCTTTGGCAACCTTGTTAACACAAACATCAAATAGAGTTTGTGCCGCCGTTCACCCTCCCTGAGGCATTTAATTTTAAAATCTAATCTTTATTTCCCAATATGTAACTAGTCTAGTAAAATAATCAATACTGTCTTGTTTTCAGGCAATGTGCAGAACCGCACAAACTGCGCTGATGGTCCTGCTTGTTTCTGCCCCATCTCCTGCTCCTAATAGATTTCATGCTTACTTAAAGCAGAAATAAATCTTGCTGTTCTGAGATGACTTTAGTTAGCAGTGTCTAGAGGGCAAATGAGCATGAGATTTGTCCTTAATTATGCTACACAAAACAGCTCTGATGAGTTCTTCAAAAGGTTACTCAAATAAATATATTCAGGATTAGGGCTATTCCCCAAAATCCTTGTTTAAAACTGAGTTCATTCTAGGGGATTGCAAGGAGCCTACACAGCTGCAGGAAACTGCTATATGGGGAGCTGGCCTAATGTTAAGCAGCTCTTGCTCTGACAACCCACTGCTGCTCATAAGATCACTGCAGTATGAATAACCTCTGTGTCCAGGAAAACTCACTCCTGCTTAAACAGGTAATCACACCAAGTGATTAACAAGGTATTGTTAAATGCTCTTTACCCATCTCTGTGTTGTTTTGCTGTATTTTCTACTGGTGTTCTCAGTCTTTGGGCAGAAACCACCCTCTAACTTTAAGCTATGTTAGCTGTCACTCCAGATGATTACACCTTTTTGTTTTTGTGTTAGAATGTTATTTTCAGCTATTCAAAAATATTACTGTTATAATGTGGACAGTCATATCTCCTCAAAGCTCTCATCCAGCAAGTTAAATCATCAGACAGTTTCAGTAACCTTTCGAAGGCAGAGTCTCTACTTCTTTTATCATACTTCAATGCAAGACTGTTCATTCTTCCTAAACACAGTTGCCAGGACTCTACATCTTTCCCTAGAGGATGTCTCAACTGTTCCTTACAGTGCAGATGGTACTTGCTTAGCTCCTAGAGAAAATGGTTTGTTCGATCCATTCTAAAAGCACATTTGCCTTCTCCAGGACTGCAGCAGGTAAGCGGTTCATGGACATCCTTGCATGTCCTGGCTCTCTTCTTCCTTCTGAGTCACTCATAACTGATGGGTCTCAAGGCAGATTCTTACTCGTGCTCCCCACATTTACTTTGCACTATTAATTTCTATCACTCTGAGCCTCTAAGTCAACCAGATTCTCTAATATTTCTCTCTGTCTTCTGATGGTGCTTGTCAGCTTTGTACTCTTAGCAAATCCCATTAACTCAGTCCAGCTTTGGGGTCCCAGGCCATCAAGGAAAAATATGAGTGAGGTCATTCCCAGGACCAACTCCTAATAAATTCTACTACTGATATCCAATTAGCCTCATATTTCTCTTCATCATAATCTATTGTGATCTTTCATTTAGGCAGTTTTTAACCTTACCTTACACTTCTTTTACAAATCTGCATCATCTCCCTCTTAATTAATATAATCCAATTTGACATTACATCTAGTGGGATGAGTAAAAGCATCTTCTTTCTTTCACGAAATTTTGTCTAACGTTTTCAAAAGATTATGATCATACCTGAGGCTGATTCCAAGGAGAAATGTGGAAAACTACGATCTTTAAGAAATTTTGTGGAACATTCATCCATTGAAATGATTATATCAGGTATAAGAGGATATTTGGGGGGAATTTGCCTGCTGATATCCTCAACCTGAGAGCGCATCGTGATTGTGCTCTCGGGGAGGTGAATATCAAAGTGCAGGGAATCATTCTGGTTCAGACATGGATCACTGACTTCCCCCAAGAATTAAGTATTTTTCTCTATACTCTGGGTCGGCTCTGCAGTTGGAAGAATTAATCTGACCAGAGAAATTTCCTGAACCAACATTCTTTCTATTTCTAATTTCTATTCTATTTCCTTCTATTCCTAATTGAGTTCCTCATTAATTTAACTGCTATTCATTTTGAATCTCCAAACTTGGGAAAGAGATGAGAGCAAAGTTTATCATTTGTTCCTGTTTCTTAAATAGACTTAAGTTTCTTCCTGGATTAGTATAGTCTAAACCTAAGAGATATCTGTGGAAGAACATGTGTCAGAGACAGACATTGTCTGTATTCCCTGGAAGTTTCTCTGCATATCTCATTATGCTCAAGGTGATTGCTCTGTTGTCCCCATTCTTGGAGGCTTTTAAGATCAGACTGGATAACGTCCTGAGAAATCCAGTCTGTTCTCTTTGCTCACCCTGCTTTAGCAGGAGGTTGGACCGGAGACCTCCTGAGGCCCTTTCCATGATATATTTTCCTATGATACCATGTTTCATATGGATCACAAACAGCAGTGCCATCCTCATGGAGAGCCTGTGCAGTCATGTCCTCTCCACAGAGGTCACATCTCCGGGGGAGCTGCAGAAAGGGAAGTAGAGCTACAGTCCCTGCTTCTCCTCCCAGATTCCCTGCTAAACCTGCTGTTGATATGTTCAAGGGAAAAGGGGAATCGCAGCATAAAAGAAGATACTCCTCTCTGTGCCAT
Source organism: Crypturellus tataupa (assembly GCA_034781795.1). Classification (NCBI taxonomy): domain Eukaryota; kingdom Metazoa; phylum Chordata; class Aves; order Tinamiformes; family Tinamidae; genus Crypturellus; species Crypturellus tataupa. Next base: position 964,978 of record JAWLRI010000516.1, read on the forward strand.
TTACAGATCATTAATTTTGTGTTCTTCCATTAAAAAATGAATATAAATTGATGCAGAAAACCTTATTTCATTCTTTTCTATAAGTAAAATTCATTTACAATGCATAATGGTATCTTAACTGGACAAGTAATAATTGATGTTGGATATTAACTTAAAAAAAAAAACCAAAAAACAAAAAGCTAAATAACATTGCTTCTCATTGTATAATTATTACTAGTGAGAGGGATATTTCCTTCTCACTAGTTCCTAGGTTTTACTATATCCTTAATGTACTTCCTGCATTAATAAAATGCTAAAAGTGTGTCGTGCAATCGGAAAACAAAAGCCAGTAATAAACCACATAGCTGGTCCAGCTGGCAAACAAGGTGAACGAAGCAGTTTTCCTTGGAGCAAGCTTTAAATCTTGTGGGATAGTAACATCTGTAGTATTCAATGCAGAATAATGAGTTCAACCAAGGTCACTCCTATAGCTGAAAATAATGCACATGAATCTGAGTCTCAACATGCAGGAGGATACTGCTTGATTTGTGAAACTTCATTATTTGAGGCACCAGAGGAAGCCTGTTGTCATGGTCATTTATCTCCTAGGACTGGAGTTTTGATATGTTTTTAGACTATCTTCTTCTGGGCAATGCCAGACAGGTAATATTTAAAATCAGGAGTTAAAATCAAAACAGGATCAACTGATGTAAAAACTGATGAAAAACATGAAAAATATGAATGGGAGATGTGAACTGGAATAAGAATAGGGATAAGATTTCCATTTTTCGTTCCATAATCTTCTTTTGAAGCACTGGAAATAGCTAGGTTTTCAACTCATTTTATTACTAAATATTCATGTATAAATTTCTGTTCCCTTACTCCATGGTGCTAAGTCTTTATGGGCAATTTACACAGCATAAAGGATGTATCACAATACAGGAAAATATTTTAAAACATAAATGAATGGCCTATTCAAAAGAAGAAAAAATGTGACTGGAACATCCACAAAACCTACCATTTTAATTAGTCTCAGACTACTTTAATAGCTAGGTTAACAGCTGTCAGAAAAGAAGTTCCCTGTTAAATCCCAACCCACTAATAGCATCTTATATTTTTCCTGGAGAAGAAGCTCTTGTGATACCTTCTATTTGTGCAAAGCCTTTTTTTACTCCTTTTCTTCTTCTCTTTTCAGATCAGCCTGCTATTTTAACGTAGCACAAGCACATGAGATAGTGAGACAGGGGGCTCCCCATCCTCCCTGCACCCATGGGACTCCTGACCCCTGAACGATGCACAAAGGGGTTTAGATGCCAAAGCCAACCTTAACTGTTAAGTCAGAAAGGGAGCCAAGTGAATGCAAATGCGAATTATATAGTAATTATAATGTAAATAGGACCCAGAGATTAAGTCTGTGCATGCTTTCAAACAGCAGAAACTAATTTAAGCTTCATAAGCCTCAGGAAAAGTTCCAAAAGGTCGCAGTTTGCCTTGGAGCACTAATTACAGCCTCCTGCGATGGGGTATACAGAAAGGGAAGGGTTGTCATAATCATCCTTGTATGGGAACCCGGTCTGGTCACAGCAGATAACAGTCACCCAGTGACCCAATACGCTGCAGCAACCAGGAATGCCTCCCAGGCACAAGTGTGGCTGCTCTGCTCATTTGGTATCCGACAGGGTGGGAAACCCAAATCCACACCGTTTAGTCATGCCCAGTTCCTCGAGGTCATTATCGCACTGCTAAACGTTTAGTCACACTTAAGAGTTCTTTGTTTTCTTTTCCCCCCTTGTATTTGTCACGTGTCTTGGATTTTGTGAGCCAGGTATTTTGGCTAGTGAGTGTGACTTGGGAGTGTAGCACAAGAATATCACATCTCCACGCATCCCTTGTCCTGCTCAAAGCAAAAAAGCAGCACCATGCTCTGTCCCCCATCATATACAGTGTCCAATACTTGCTTTCTACCCCTTACTGATCATGCCAGATTCAGCCCAAGGACCTCAGAAAAATCTGAACTTCCATTAAGTGCACAGAAAGCAATACATAAAAAATCATTCAGTTAAAGCATTTCATAACGTTTTGTGTGGGGGAAAATAAGGACTGTAGGCCAGTAGATGAAAATCATTACATATTTGTGAACAGGGAGAATACAGATGCCAGTCTACTTTGGTACAGCTGCAGTGGCATGATGAACCATAAAGTAATTTCAAATCTTCACTATGCTGTTTCCTAAAAAATTGAAACTGGTGTTTCTGCTTCCACCCACCCTTGGCCAGCTGATCTCATTCCAGCATTGCTTGCTTCCTTGTGGGATCACAAATGTTTCTGCAGCCAGAAAAAACAGCTTCTGGAAATGAACAGTGGAAAAAATAGTATCTTGAATTAATATTTAATTATAATTCATTTCAGTTCCTGGATGCAGCTTGGGATGCATCTGCTTGAGTGCTTAGGGCTGCCCAGGGCTGGGTGTGGAGCCCTAAAGGCAGGTAGAGGATGGGGTTGACTCTTCCAGTTGCAGGTCTGACTTACAAGGGCTTCCAGTCCTTGTGGACCTTGCAAGCCTCCAAGACGAAGAGGGAAAACACTATTAGGTGCTTTATGAAGGGTTGCTGGATTTCACAGCAAGGTAAGAGAGACATGGTCAGCCTGGACTGAGGACAGAAATTGCCCTGTCCCTGAATGTCCTTCTGCTCCAGCCATATCCTGGCACAGCTGGGGTGCCTGCAGGCAGCCAGCTGTGCTTCTGGAAGGCATCTAAAATTGCCTCTCAGCCTGAGGTGGGGGTACTTAGACCCGCTACCACGGCGTTAGTGCAGTGCGGTGGCAGCTGGTGCCCGCTCCTTTAGCAAGACCTGGGAAGCAACCTTTTACATCCATTTAGACCGGGAGAGGCCTGCTGCATTTCTCTGTCCATAGGCTCTTGACTTGCTTAATAAAACTCCTGCCTCAGCACCAGTAGTTTTTTCAGCCTCTAATTAAGTCTCTCTAGACTATCTCTAAAACATCATTTATTACAATCCTTGCCAAGGATCACCTGAAATGCCAAGTGCTGGCCCTCTTAGCAGGACTGGATGCATTTAGAAAGCTTTTACTTCAATTTTCATCCAGAAGTGCTTCAGTGACTCTCTAAAATGTTTTCTCTTTACCACAATATGTGGTTTTATAATATTATTAGTTGACACTAAACCCACATGCTTTACAGAGGTGTCTAGGGAGCAAGTGTTCCACATGACTAAGTTTAAGAAGAGATTAAATATATTTTTTCCCCTGGAATTTAATGTTTGTTTCAGGAACTTGAGTGAAGGACTGGTACTTAGGGGAGCAGGCGTTCCCCACGCCAGCTGGCAGAGGTGCTCCAGGCAATGCTGAGTGGTTACCTGCAGAAGTCAAACAGGAACTTGGTCTTCTTTGTCTCTTAAAAAACTTCAACCATTTTAACCTGTTATTGACTGATAACATCCCTAACTGCACAATCTCTCTACATTTTTTGCCAAGTGACTACATTTCCTCTGCTCAACTCCTTCATAAAAGTTCCCTCCTTGCATATCACTAGATTACCCTCACATTTATATCTAGGGATTTTCCAGACCAGAAGAGCAGCAGCATGATATCCTCCATGCTTGGGCTGTCAGCACACCGGGAAGTGAACACGAGGTCTTCTGGTTCCTAAAACACTCCTAGTGCCATAAAAACATGCAACACATAATGACACGCTTCAAGCTAAAATGGTGTACTAAATTTTCACTGTATTTTTCATTGCAACTTTACTACAGCTATCACTCAAAATCCAACTTGCTGGATGACTCAGTTGAATGCGATACCTATCTCTACAGGCAGAGAGTGACATCACGGCGGGACGGGAGACTGTTTGTGCTGGGACTCACTCTCGCAATGCACTGGGATCATCACTGACACACAAAGCATCTTGGACCCCCGTGGCTGCGCGGAGCTGAGAGCTTTGGGCACCTTGGAGGACTGGGCCTGTACTTATTAGAGCCTGCAGTGTAATTACAATGCAGTTATTGAATTGCTGCTGAGACAAAACATTGCACAGAGTTGTGTGCTAAGAGCACGTGTGCGTGCCCATGCCTTGTTAACTCTTCACTTTTGTATGATTTAATCATGTTACTTTTTTTTCTTTTTTTCCTCTTTAAGGGAAGCGCTCACCTGCATGCTAATAGAACAGTTTATACTAGGTAGCATCCACTGCCAGGGAAGGATTCAAGATTCACTGAATCCTTCAAATCCATGCTGATAATTTATCTGTCTGGAAGCCCCTTTCCCCTTTTTGATAGTGCACATCTGAGCATCTGAGTCATGGATTTTATTTTCACAGCACTTCTAGGAAGCTGGAATTACATGACCTGCTTGAGTTCCCTAAAGGAGCTTGTGGCAGAGAAGGAAATCAAACCCATGCCTCTTAACTCTCAATGAACAGCTTAACTTCTTAGATCATTGTTACTAAAAATGTTTTTGAACTCTCCAAATTTAAACATGGTTCAAAAAATAAAAGCAAATATCAAAAAGTCGAACGTTTGGTCTATCTTAGATGTTCACATTCAACACAAGATTTAGAGAATATGCCAAACTCTACAAATGAAATGACTATTTTCTTATGGAAAGGGAACAAAGAAGCAATCTACCTACTTTTTTTCCCAGAATTTGCCTAAATATTTGCTTAAAAAATAAGTTTCTTTGCGAATTACAAAAAGCCAAATCTATACAGGCAAGAGGTAAGATATACACTTTCATTATAGCTTGTAGTGAAGTTCTACCTGAAAAGGATGCTTAAAAGAAAAATTACTAAAACCAATCTGATTTTTGGAATATTATGGATGAGACTATGATATTCAAGCTTTCTGTCTGATACATGAGGTAGTATATTCGCAATGGTTGGTGTGCAAAATATTGCCTTATGCTCTATTTCTTTTAAAATTTCTTTTGAATGGTAAACACCTACATGGATTTAATAGTCCTGTCACCTGCTTGCCCAGAGAAAATATGAAAAATCCTCATCTCCATGTTTTCCACTGATTTCCAAGGCTGGTGGATGTGGCCCAAACAGCCCAGGTTAAAAGGTCTGATTAAATGAAGGCTCTGAGAAAGATGTAGAAAGAGGTTCATTATCCTCCTGCCCAGAGGCATGAGTCAACCTCTTATTGTGCGAGCTTGGCAGGCATGTCCCTTATGGGTACATTATTGCAAGGGCTAATTACGCCCCTTGCACTGACGGAGAGAGGCTACAGGGCCGGTCTGCTCCTCAGAGTGCAGTCTTGGAAAATGAGAAAGGAAATGGGGTCACGGTACTTGACTCAAGATATGGCCATAGGCGAGCCACTAATTTTCACTGTACCTCTGCACCCCACTGGTAAAAGTATATGCATGAAAGATCATCCAGGGAAAGGCTTTAAGTATCTTCCCATAACTCAGATTAAATACTAGCACTGTATTTATCTTAACAATGATAACACTTTCATCCTGTCCTCCTCTGTATCCCGACAAACCTCAACACTGAATTATCCAGAGATAGTGCATGTATATATTAGGATCTTAGTGTTCGAAGCGACAAAGATGTACAAACTTATGCTAATAACTTCTCTGTGACATCCCATTGTTCATTATAATTAAAAGATAAAAGCATGATCATTACTGAAGCAAATGGGATTCAGACACTCTTAGCCAGAAAATAAGACCCTAGCAGTGGTTTAACCAATTGTCGTATTGCAGAAATAAATTTTCATCTATAGAATAATATGCTAAAACTAGTAAATTTTGATGTATGATTAAACTTTAAGAATCAAATCCCCATGATTTTTACTTTCAAAAAAAAGTGCTAATGAATCTGTAAGAATATGCATAACACACTGTTATTCCTGTTACAGTAAACTTCATCAATAAGTTTTTAATTTAGTTTAATTTAGTTTTTAGTTTTAATTTAGTTATTTTAATTTAGCTTTTCTTTGGGGCACATTCCTGGTTAAGTTAGTGTCAAGTGGCAGTCATGGTAGAATAACATACTAGGAGGATTTACAAATTATATGCCCTCAAAATGATAAAGTCTTTGTATTTATTCAATAGTAGCCCTTAGATATATACATGCTACTATAAAGCATGCTCTGAATTTTATGTTCACTCACAAATATTGCTAAACAAGATCTGGACCCAGCTGTGTTAAATTGGGCTGGTGCAGGCTTGCTGCAACTTTGAAGTGAAAGTTTTTGTTGACTCCAACAAAAATCTGGAAAGTAAAATCATTATAGAATAATAAAGGGCCTTTTTAATGGTCAGAATAAACCTTTAACTGGAAGAAGCAAGAAATGCTCCTGTATGGTGTTTTTCTATTTCTCAAAGAGGGAGAAAAGAAGGTAATTAAATTCTCAAGAAAGAGTTTACACACTGGCTTTGTACATAATAAACCTGCAACTCTTATCTTTAAAATTTGTAAATACTCAGACAGAATGAACTATCACAGAGTTAGGAATTTGACTTGGACTGCTGCTAATTTAGCTGTGTTTGTTTGGTTCTTCCTTATTATGATTCACTCTCTCCTAAGCCATGAGAGTTTCTCTGTGATTTTGAACCACTTGTTCTCTGTCTATGGGTCTGCACCAGGGTCTTATCCGGCAGGACAAGAGAGATATAAACCCTGTTTTTCATGATGCCCCAGGCCTGGAGCCCCCCGCAGCACAGCAGGGTGCTGAGCGCATTGGCATCACGGCTGCTGGCCTAGAGGGCAAACCAGGTGAATCCCTCTCCTCCAGCCTCTGAAGGCATTTCATCAAGAACAGCTCAGTTACAACATATAATTTTTCTCCTCAGACACAAAATTGCCTGCTAGAAAGGTAGGATCAACTTAATCCCTATTACCTGTGATTACTGATCTGCAGCATCCAGGCTAAACTACTGATAATTGCAGTGTTAGAGAGGACATTCAAATCACGTGATAATATCTTAGCATGGTTTTTGGTTAGAAGAGTCTATTTTCCTTTTTTTTCCCAAAGAGAAAGATCGCTTTAAAATCATTTTACCTGTACTAGGCTGACCATAAAGGCTATCAGCTCAGATACAAACACAGTTCCAGCAGAGAGAATCTTCAAAGAGCTGGGATAAACTACAGTGATTTAGTAGTAAATATTTTGAATCAAAACAGTCTTGTTTTTTGGGAAAAAGAAGGATGGGTTTGGGGCCTATAGAAAGTGGTTCCTTATTTTGTCACACTGTTGTCCCTTTTCAAAACAAAAGCTGTGCTTTTCCCCTAAATTACTCAATAAATTAAAAGCTAATACACAGTCCAGTAGCAAAGACTCCTCTCTGCCATCAGCTGCCATGCCAGGAAAGAGACTGTGGTTTTCTCTTAGCCCTCATTACTGCCCTCTCCCCTCTGTCTAACTACCAATTTTCTCCATGTCATCCCTAAAAATGATTAATCCCTTCCTGATAATGCCTGATTATGGGGAACTTTAATTAGAGGGCTGGTAGGCATTCCATGAGCAGCGCACACCCCTATCATTTTGATCAAGTATTAAGTGGCATTAATTGCAGTAATGTATGCAAGAGCCGGAGGTCTTCCCCACTGCTCCTCCTGTCTCGGTGCTAGCAGGGATTAACTCTTTGTGGTGAACACGATGCCTCCCCAGACGCACCGCGCTGGCCAAGGTCAGCATACGGCTGGGATGACATTATAGAGAATGACAAACTAATGCAAATCATTATGTGATGCCGTTGCCTGCAATACCAGGGCTGGGACTCCAGGTTGCCCTAAATCTTTGCCAGTTCAAGCAAAAATCTCAGCGACTTCAGAAGGACTTTCTGTGCGAGTGAAGACATTATAACCAGACCTGCCACACAGAGCACAATTCGACCTGCCACTGATTGAACATCCTTTTTTCCACCATGATCAGTCTTATTTACAGGGAAGGGTAAATGGAAGTTTTAATAGCAGGTTACACTGGGGTATGAACGAAAGAGCCATCAAGGAAGAGGAACATCTGTTTAAAATATGAACTTAAAATATTACTGAGATGACTACAGTGCTAGTCCTTGAGAGGGCTTCATTCTCCAAAGGAGAATGAAGGAACTAACCTTGTTTTTACAGTTGTAAATGGATATTAGTGCTTTATTGGTAATTTATATAGTGCTTTACATTCAGGCATGTGTCTTGTATGACTGAGCTGCACTACGGATACAGGAATAACTTTCTTTCCATAGTTAAATCCTGTGATCCCTTATGCTTTTTCTCTGTGCAATTGATTTTTATTTTTTTTTTTTTATGTCCCATCTAGGTGAGGAAATCTCATCCTCAATATTTCACTAAAAGGAGCACACTTTTCATCCGAAGCTTCGTTATGTTTGCATCAGAAGGGATCAGTGGCAGTGCCTGTGCTGGTTTATGAGAGGACCCAAAAATGTAAGCCTATATTTTGTGGCGAAAACAGCAGTAGGAGCAACCTTGCTTCAGCATGTATAACTTTTTCCACAGGGTTCAGAGGAGATAATCCACCTGCAGGCTGCACAGCATCACACTTCCTTAGATCCTGCTACAGTAATGCAATCATGAGCATATAGAATTGGATACAATTGGATGGAGTGACTGTACTAAATGTTGCCTACTGACAGTAAGCACCACCTTCTCCTTCTGAAAAGAGAGGTTACCTCTCATTGTAGGATACTGCTCACATTTCACACTGTGCCAGGTAGCACTGCTGTTAAGCACAACCTACAGAACAGTAAAAAAAAGTCCTTTAAGACAATCATATGCTGCCTCTGTGGTACCAAAGCAGGGAGCAGAAATCTTCTAACCTGTGACCTCTGAGATAAATAAACAGCACCTTTTTTTTTAAGAGATATATGTTTTCCCTTTCCTGGGCCTTTCATTTAAATATCACAAAGAAGTACTTTATAAGCAGTTGATTAATCAAATTTTATAATTCTTACTACCCATGTGAGAGAGGTTAAGTTGAAACACAGGTAAGTGCAGGTAAGTATGAAATTTGGATCATAAAGTAAGTTAATAAAAATGATAGAGTGAAGACCAAGGTATGGTGGAGCTAATCTCTACTGGTTACTATAAAAATTGTTTTCAAGACACAGGAAACTTCACATAAATATTTTCCCAGGTGCCTGTCCTGCTAACAACTGAGAAAATACAAATGTTCAAAATACTATGGGCTTAGTCAGAGTAAAACTATGTAGCAACATTCAGAGATGCATATGGGCTCACCTAAAGTCATCCAACTCCTACAAAATACACATTTTTGTAGACCATCATAGGCAAACACAAGAAATCATATGAACAGTGAAGGACTAATGACAAAAACTAGAACTTTTTATGTCTTTTTCTGTTCAAAAACCACTTTCATGTTAGGTGGAAGCAGGTTCTTCGCCTTTTTTTTGGAGGAGCACTGAAAGTAACCAGAAAGCACCCATATTTCTGGATGCTTTTAAACAACATAGATGAAGAAGAAAGCACCAAACAACCAGCAGGTACTCCATTTTTTTTTTGGAGAAGCAGAACACCTTGTAGAAACTCACAGGCTGCAGAAGACACAAGACTTCTACCCTTCTCCACAGCTCTAGCTATTGGGCACTATTGAGCCTCCTTGCTCACATGCAGGATAAGCAGGGCTCCTGGAGTATGCCCATTAAAGTCATTCTTCTATCTATAGATGGGTAGGATTTCCTGATAATCAGGAAGGTCCAAGAGTGTGACTGCTCATGACCGATAAAATAAAAGTCTGAGAAACTGACTGAATTGTAGCTAATCGTGCAGGTGACCCTGGTAAAAGGACTGTTCTTATTAGTGGGTTAGAGCGGTTCTCCCTCAGACTGGAACAGCCCTACATCTGTGGCAGGACAAGCCTCTGTACCCCATAAATATGAATGACTTTTTGTGAAGCATCTTAGTATTAACCCAGCACGTCAAGGTGCTGAAAGCTCCCCATTTGACTCAAAGAGGATAATGTGCACAACGCATCAACTCTAGAGTCCCAATGTACTCAACAGAGAACTAGTATAGTCACGGAAGACCAAGGGGATGATTGCTTTTATCCAGAAGTATACATTTAAAATAGAATAGGTAATTCCACTAGCCAGATCTACTCTAAAACAGGAAGGGAACTGGTTCTGCTGCAAACGTGCACGTAGTAGATGCCTTAAGCTAGATGGCTCCTACACGAAACGTGCTAAAAACAAATGTTTGCTCTGTACACTGCTTGAAAGTAAAGAACCTGGCAAACCTCTTACTTTCAGCAAAGTCAATAAGGAAGTGCTCCACTAGCCTCAATGAAATGGCATTTTTATAAAACCATTAAAAGTGTAAATTCGGCAAAGATCGCTCTATCTTCTCATATATATTTTGCAAAGGTATCTCACTGGAGACAGTAGCTCCATAGTTCTGCCCTCTTTTCCCATGTACCAAGATTAGATTTTCAGAATCTTCAGAATTTAGTCCTGTATAGTTAAAAATCAGATATATTCAGCTGATGTCAACAGATGTAACTCTAACAACTTTAATGGCGGTATTTTTATAGCCTCAGAGGATTTGTCCCCTCAGTTCATTATTCAAAAACTTTCTGTTATGCACATGGATCAATGGACAGCCTAATAAAATTCACTAATTTCTTTAGATATCACTGTAGGTTTTTCTATAAAATGAGATACAATGCAGCACAAACATAACAACTCATAATTGCTAATAAAAACCTCTGGAATCCTTAATCTTGTTATTCACAGGTTGTTCAAGTTACAGTAAAAATGGTGAAAGGAAAATGGACAATGTCTCTGGTAGCTAGAAGAAGAAAAATATGCAGGGTTTTTCTTGTCAAGAGTCAAACCTCATAGCAAACCTCATAAACGTGGCAACGTTTACTACAGTACTGACAGCTTAGTGGGTAATGATATTTCGGTACATATGTCTGCCATAATTCAGAGATTTACAAGTAATCTGTTAAACTAATTAGTCTATTCTACTGCTGGTGCAGTGCCGCTTCAGTATGGTGTACTGTCAGCTATTTTTCAATCTGTCTATAAATGTCACCCCAAAATGAAATCTGTCTTTCCTTCTGCGGGGCAGAACGCATTTTTGCAACTGTCTAAGTACACAAGTTTCTCTGGTATCAGATTAATCATTTGGTATCTCTCCTCTAGCTTCCTTTTCCCAGTTATTTCCTATTTTACTACCTCAAATACTACCTCTTTACCCTTGTTTACAAGCAGCTGCTGGCACCAGTGACCGCTCGCCCAGCACAGCACGGACATCCGTGCACCACAGAACAGCGCTCAGGCGCTCAGCAAAGGGAATGCTTAGCTGCTTGTGGCAGCATACACAACAGAAACTTGTCCTGTAGATACATGTTTGTTTTTGGCCCATTCTTTTGAAAATGAGGCCGTGTTTGAGCAGTTTTGATGGCAGCAGTGGGTGACTGGAGAGAGCAACATACATTAATAAAGCCATCCACTTTTATTCCCCTTCTCCTAACATGCCCTCTCCTAACAGACTTCTTCTTCTTGGATTCTGCAAGGCATTTTAAACACAGGACACCTGTCAGAAGTATAAACTATTACAAGTTCAGGGGAATTTATGGTGAGCAATTGCAGATATTGTATGCAGAAGCACCAAGCACGTGGTCCACTCAGTAGCTTTCTGCTTTTTCTTTATAAACTGTTCAGTCATTGAACTGACACTGAATTTGTAACTCATCCCCAGTGAACCCCTCCTCACTGTTTTGCATCTCACAAGATGCCTGATGCTTAAATCACCTCTGGATTTTGCTCTTGAACTCCATGGGGCTCGGAGTGGCCAAAGGAGGACCCCCTTCTCCAAGAGAGGCTGTGCACAGCTAAAGGTTGCACCCATCCGCTCTCTAATTTAAGTAAACTGGCAAATGAAGGAAAATAAGGTTAGGAGGAAAATTTCATGATAGAGGGGCCTGGGTATTTATGGCCATTTACAGCCATTTAGGTATTTAGAGTATTTACTGCTTATGGGTACACAGGATACCTTAATATATCAATGCTCACTCTAACTCCTGGCCTGAAGCAAAACAGCAAGAGCAAAACCGCAACGTACCTTCACACGTCAGTAAGAAGTATTCCAGACTGTGGCTGAACGACGCGCTGAAATAAGTGCAGTTTTCAATCAGATCACAAGACAGACACCTCCTGTTGAAGTTTCCATTTGTGCTCGCACTGCAAAAGTTAATACACGTCCATGAAGGTCACTGAGCAAATGTTATCTGCAAGCAACATTATTTGAACTTTACTGTACTGTAGACAAAGAGCATAAATAGAACGTGTCCAATATTACTAAGAGACAAAGCATTTCCACTCAGTCAAGGCTAAGTAGCAGTAATGGCTTTTTCTTTTCCTGAATGGAGAATATATAAAGGGATAATGATGTCTTTTACTTTATTTATTTATTTATTTTTTGCATGGGCGGGTGGTTATGTAGAACGATATAGCTTTTCCCCCCTAAAATGATGGCTATCATTAAACAAGACGAAGTTTTAATTCAGTGAAGGAAGGCATGGAGTGAAGTAGCCATATTTTCACACTCTCTTATCTCATAGCAGGAAGTTGGGAGCTGAAATTGATTTCTTTAATTTCCTTACTGGTGGCTTTACTGGTTTGACTTGCTAGATGCTGCCCCCAGGGCTGCCTCCCTATCTATTGGTTTAAATAGTTACTCATATGATACCCAACTAAAGAAGGAAACTTTATGTTTAGGGTCTGTTCTTGAAGGTGGCAATCTGGCCTGACCGTACCATTTCATAGACTATGATAGATGGAAGAATGAATTAAAGATTATTGGGAAATACCAATAAATAAACTCTTGCATCACTACAACATTTTACAGCATTAAAATATTTGCAACTATAATGAATAGGTCTGCCCAGTATTAGTGTAAAGCTGATGAGTGTATTTGCTACCACTTTGAGGTAGAAAGAGATGAGACTGAGCAACCTGTTTCAGGCCATAGGACTGGGCTTGGCCAGGCCCAGTTCACACCTCTGGCTGAAAACTGGCAGGGTGGTGCAGGTTGTGCTCTAAATTAACTTCTCTCTCCCCTCAAACCTCCCACATTTCATTGAAGTGACTGGGCAAAATAGCTCTGATTGCTTCTCTCTTTGCCCCTCTCTCCACTTTTTCATCTTCCAGAAAATAGACACTGAGCTGAACTCTTCTTCAGCAACTGTGGAGTGCAGTGAACAGGTAGAGAGGTCTTGAATGGGGGAAAAAAAAAAAAAAAAAAAAAAAAAAGGGAATCCAGATTGGTCAAGTTCCCTCCCTACTGTGGGGGAAAAACACACACACACACAAAAAAAATTAGATCATGTTAATGATAAAAAATGCAGGCAGGCACCTATCAGTGCTGCTTACACCAGCTCTGCCCCTCACTGGAGAGGTGAAGATAGAGGCAGGGTGTCTGAGAGGGAAAAACAGAATAAATGGAATTGCCTGGATTTCTTGTGTTTCTAGCTCTGTGAAAGAGCAACACAACTTCAGAACTGTGCAGATTTATCTGGTAAAGCTGGTACTTTAAGATAATTATAAACAGCACATGAGTTTAATAAATGTCCAAAATGATTTTTTTTTCAAATTTTGGTCTTGTTCCCCTTCGTAATTTGTTCCCTCAATACTTCATGACAGCTACACTATCAACAGCTTACTAAAAGCTAATATTTTATTCTTCATAGATACTGAGGAAACTAAAATCCCTTGGAATTTCAGAAAAATATTGATATTTCTTTTCAATTGCCTGAGGAGAAAAGGTGCTATTAAACTTCTATAAAAATTGCATTCTGGAAGAAGAAAAAAAGAAATAGTTGATACAGTTAGCTTATGTACTTCTTAAATCTTTAAAGTGTTAAGCAATTTTATTGGAAAGTGATAGTTTATCAGCCTTGAGATCAACTTCAAAACAGAAACAAAATGAGGAAATTGTTAAATTTCAAACATTTCCAACTTGTTGGCAAGCATTTCTTTGTTCACTATTGTGATGCACTTCGGTTTATTTAAGTGACATGCTGTATGATGGTACAATTCCATTAGAGACAAACATACGAGAGTGCAGTAACCTCTTTTAGAATGATTTATATAAGACTGAAATAAGTTAGAAATTCTGTATGTGATGATAGCAAAACACACACCTATATAGATGTCGCCTTCTTGGTAAGTCTTCTGTACTGTGGAAATAACTAAAAAATAATCAGAGAAGAGAATTGTATCATTACAAGGGTATTCATTACAAGTGTCTTTTGCAGCATCTTCATTCGCATAGCCATTTTGCTCATAAAAGCAAGGAAAGTTTAAATCAAATTACAAATGTGTACCAAGGGACACTCCCCCGCACAGGCTGACGTGGGTATGTGCTACGCTGCACTGCAGTTAAAGAAAATATAGAAAATTTGGAGTTCCTGACCATGTACATCAGTGGATCAAAAAGGATTAAGTGCTGAAGGTAAATACCTCTAGGTTTTGACATGAAATTTTATAGTGCATCAATACCTTTAAAGATAATCACTTTTTTTTCTCTCTATTTTTTTAAATTTCTCTACTCATTTTTATTCTTTGACCAGGCAGCTAACTTCGGTCACATGCAAGTCCTTCCCAAGGTACCCTTTGAAAAAAAAAGCTGAACTTTTAGGGATTTCGGGATCTGAACTTAATATTTCCTGTCCCTCGATTTCTGCTGGGGCTGTGATCACCTGTTTTTGTAGGCGAACAATGAAAGCTCTGTTGTGCAGGGACAGCATTGGCTTCCAAAGACCATAGCGAACTAGTTTTTCTTGACCTTGCTGAAGAATTAGCTGATATTGCTGGAGGTGGCCAACTTGAATGCAATGTGCAGGTCACTGATCCACCAGAAGAATTTCATGTGAATACTGACTGCCCACAGGAGCAAACATGTAGTGTTCACGGGGTATCAGGCACATCATGCAGGGAATTTAGTTCTGCAAATCTGTTTCCCATCAGCTGTGCTTGCCTAGGTGTATATTTCGACTGGACAAATTGCATATGATATTTACTGCTTGGCTGGACAGTTAAAATGTGAATAAGAGCAGGCATGCCTATTTGCTGCTCAGCTCTGCAAAGCATTCAAGACCTATAGTTCTTACTGCAGCTACTGGTAATTGAGGTTATTCAACACTTTCATGGAGTATCATGTTCTTTTATGAATGATCATTCAAAATTTATCATAATCCAGAGACTTTTTACTCCGTAGGTCAGTGACAAGTGTGCCCAAGATGAAAATTATTTTAAATTGAAGAATATGAGAGCTCAGAATCTTACATATAGCCAAAATATTTCCTGAAAAGGAATTTAGACCATAATTGATTCAGAAAAGCCTTCTAACATTTTCTCTTGTGTTTTCTTGAAATTTACTTAAAAAAAATACAGAAGTTATTTTACCACATGAAGAACAAGTGTGGAAAGTCTTGTTTTAAGTTGCTAAGGAACTACTTTTTTTTTTTTTTTTTTTTAACTAACTACTTTCTTCTAATGCGGTGATATTTTTGGAGGTCAAAAAGAATTCTTTGTAGAACTAACTAACTATCTAAAAATTTGAAAACTTTTTTTTTTTTCCTTCAAAATTTAACATCAGCAGCTGCCTAAGGTGAAATCTTATTTATATCTCCCTATGTTCATATAACTAAAACACTGTTGTAAACTCATTAACCCTACCGCTAAACAACAGACAATCGATTTATCAGACCAAACTTTACTTACATTTTATGTCTCTTTTCATCATATGCCAATATCTTTGTCACATCCCAGTCACCAGATGTAATAGCCTGTAAGTTATCACTGCTACTATTAGGCTGCCAAAAATAGAAATAATTAGATTTTAATTTGTAAAAGAAGATACTTGAGCAATGCTTATTGTTGCATTTCTCTTCTCAGAAAAGAAGTTCTTTTCATTTCATTACTTGTTAAAAATAAGTAAGGCATTTCCGTCTCAAATATTTCTGTGAATTTGATAAGTTTGGTGCAGAACAGCCTGAAACTCCTTCTTCTAATCCAATATCCCCATGAGCTTCCAGTTAATCCTTTATGGCAGTATAAGGATTAATTTATTTAAGTACAACTAAGAAGACATTTAAAAAAATGGAACAAAGTAATGATATTCTTTGAAAAGAGAGAGCAGGCAGACCTTTTCTTTCTAAGTATCTCACCTGAAATTTTATTTTATGTCTGATAAACTACCAAATACCAACTACCAAAAAAGATCCTCTTACACATAAGATCCATATTCCAAATTTGTAACTTTATATCTCTCAGATGTCTCTCAAGAGTGAACACAAATAATATTTTTATATTTTTTTCCAACTCAGGGTAGGATAAAAAAGCAGCAGCAGTGAGTGGTTTACCTGTGATGACGACATGGCGATGTGATAGAATTTCCCACGTCCTCCCTGAGGAATGGCTCGAACAAAGAAGAACTTCCGACCATCCTTGGAAAAAATTGGCTCTTCATTCTGTAAACACCCAATATAAGGATTTAATTTCATGAATTTGTTTGTTTAGGAAGAAGAAATTGTGCAAGAAACTGTGAAATTAGTTTACAGTAAAATAGAGCATGATTTCTGACAACTATCTGATACCAAGAAGGAAAAAAGCAAACAAGACAAAACACAGGAGAAGTTAATAAAGAGGTTTGGGAAATCATTTTTTTCTCCAAGCTCATAAAGAAGTGGCCACCTTTCAGCTGCAGGAGGGCTATAAAATCAATTCCCATTTGCAAAGCAAAATGTGCACCTATACAGCCACTTGCTTGGGGCAGTGCATTAAACCTTTTGCAAAGAGTTTGAACCTCATTGGCACAAGTATGACAAAACTTGTTTACTCTGCTGGAAGAACTGATCTGTTCCTGTCCTCGAGGAAACATGACTAACAGCATCTTTCAGTATCTAATTCCTGTCTTCTCCTACCTTCTTTCAAATGCTGAAACCATTGAATTATTTATACAGGGGGAGATTATGCTGCGAAACTGTCTTTGACACAAAGCTCCCAGTTGGACGTGATGATTGACTTCCCTTGGATTACTGAAACATTCAGCCAGAGGTAGAAAGGATTCAAGGCAAGGAAATCACACAATACGCATGGCAAGAAGCCATTTCCTGGAAGCTTTCTGATTTTTTTATTATTATTATTTTTTTTTATTATTACTGCAGGAACCCCGAGGCATGTGGGATGCTTCAGACATAGGAGATGGTTGAACAGCAGATTACAATGAGAGTAGCAGGATGGCAAATATGAGGTGATACAGGTGAGTTCCAGGGCTCCTATTTTCGAGGGCTGACAACACAACATCACGGATACTTTTGCTCAGCCTCCTCTGGTTCAATATTTTTGAAACACCCTGGCTTTGTGCTTGGTGCATGCCAAGATACCCCTCTGAACCAGCAAGAACTTGATTACATAGGGAGACTTATGGCTAATGTAAGAAATAAACTGTTTGTCTTTCTCATAAGCTAACACACTATTCTTATCGTATTTTGCTACCAGTTTTTCACTGATTAATGATCTTTCCACTATTTGTCAGATTTATGAACATTACATTAGTGACTTCAAACTGCTTGTTTTTACTTCCTCCACTTAAGTTTTCACAATATGCCCATTTATTGCTTGCTGAAGTTCTATGAAATAGTAGTTTCTTTTCTTACTGAGATTTTTCTAGGACTTGAAACATGAAATTATGTATAATTTTCTGATGTCTTTCATCCATAGGAGAAAATCCATTGGAAACCTGCTGCGATAGCACAGACAAACCCTCTGTTCAACAGGCTTCACTTTACTGAGGCAAATAGCAATGACTTCTCCTTACATTTCTATGTCTGTCTACTGCCTGACCTGTGCCAGCACCGTGTCTCTGCCAGGGAAAGCAGCCTCTGTGCGCTCAGGGTTACGGTGGAAGGAGGTGCGTGGCGGGAATGACAGATGCCTTCAGCATCCGTCTGATGTTACGAGTCAGTCTGTTTGCACGTTCCTGATGTTGGAAGGGCGACACGTTAATGCTGCCCCAGCTTCACTTGAAATCTTGACAGAGACAGAGACTTGGCTTGGA
The DNA here is from genome assembly GCA_034781795.1 of Crypturellus tataupa. Taxonomy (NCBI): domain Eukaryota; kingdom Metazoa; phylum Chordata; class Aves; order Tinamiformes; family Tinamidae; genus Crypturellus; species Crypturellus tataupa. The sequence continues at coordinate 983,024 of JAWLRI010000516.1, forward strand.
ACGGCAACAGAGCAATCAGACCGGGAGGCTTTTTGGAATAGGTATTTATACCATAGGGGGCTACACTGGGGTTCTTGAGGTAAACTTGGCTTGAACTGCATTTTATGAAATAAATAAGCAAGTAAAATTTCCAGCAGTGGCATTTAAATTAAAAACAAACAAAGAATGTCCTCTTTACACTAGAATTGCTCTAAACACCTCCAGAACACTCTGGTACTGAACTGATATGCTCATGCCTTAAGCAGTTCAAACATTATTGTCTTGTTTTGCTTGTTGTTGTTTTTTTTTTTTCTTTTTCTTTTTCATTTTCCTTCTGTGTGTGATACAAATTGTCTGAGCCTTCGGCTGGCTATTATTTACTGAATCCCACAATGCTAGACCTAAAAAGGACTCCTTGAAAATATAAGGAAATATCAATTTAAAGCAGGTAAAGGAAAGTGCTATTCCTAAGCAGCAGCTATAAAACTTCTGGTAATGGAGTCTCCATCTCTGGAGATATGTCTGCCCGGACACAATCCCATACAACGTGCTCTAGGTGACCCAGTTTGTGCAGGAGGGTTGGCCCAGACGATCTCCAAAGATGCCTTCCAACCTCAACCATTCTGCGATTCTGTAATTTTTTTGCCATAAGAGGTTGTGAAGACAGCTGGGATCAGCAGGTGCAAAAACAGTTTGAACAAATTCATGACTCACCAAGAGACACTAACAGGAATAAGCATAGATATAGCCACTAACATCTGTAATCCCTTTACTGTAGATGATCATGAAATGTGAGAGAAACGAGTCATAGAGAACAGCCATGCTCAGACGTTGTCCCTAAATACCATCAGTTGTTGTAACTGGTAAAGGAGGAGAGAGATAGTAGAGAAGCAGCTACCTGACTCAGTAATGTCAAGTCCTCATGGCTCTTGCTTTTTTGCTCAGACGGACCTTCATATTTAGACAAATTTTGCACAAATAGTCAAGGCCATTTTCCAGAAAATCAGCTTTATGCAGATGAAGGACAAGGCTGTCCTAATGTCAACTGCAAGTAGCAATCACTCAGCATACACAGGATTAAAAGGTGCGGGAGGGTAGGGGAGAAAGGACCAGACTATGCCAGTGTCTGGCCTATGCCAGTTCCCTGACCCTCTTTATAATTCTGGGGCCTGTGTGAATGGACAATGACCTGGTTCAAGAGGCAAATCTTCCGCAAATGTTCAGGAGAAGCACAAGAAAATGAGGAGTGCCTGGAATGCTTATCCTTGGCCTGGCAGAATTCAAGATGTCTGGGCGAGTAGATAATGTTAAGTTCTTTAGCATGAAGTCCTGGCACAAGACAGAAAAATTTAAAAAAATAAAAAAAGAGATCTCATTCTTGAGCATCCCTAGTTCTGCACCCACTGGCAGAAGACCTTTCTGGTGAAAGACAGAAAGACAACGTGGATGCAAGCACGTATAGGAAGTGCACAGATGAGTCTGAGCATGATAACTTGAAGAGAGCACACAGTTGAATGTGTGTGAACACAGGGACAAACATTTGAAAGATAGATAAATTATCCATTTTGTGGGGAGTCAGTGGGCCTGCAAGTCCTGTGTATACATAAGTAAAATACAACCAGAACTACTGACATCGAGAAAGCAGAAAACATTAGTGTGGGCCCAGCATCATCATACCGCAGCTCCATAGAATCCAACTCCAAACTGGTATGTCTATGCCCTTGTCATGTGGTACCTCCCTGCGTCCTGCTCTTCCCATGGGCAGTGCTTCAGGCACTTTTGGCTGGATTCCACCTGTTTCCTCCCAGAAATCAGTCTGAAAGCGGGGTCTTTGAAACTTTGAGCATTAGGTTTGGCCTGCTGTGTAGTATTGACTGTGAACAATACTTAGGTGAGACCTACATTTTTTCTGGTTCATTTTCAAGTTTTAAATAGGAAACCAATTAATATAAATAACCCAGGCCTCTCCTATTCCTCCTATGACAACTCTCCTCTTCCACAACACTCTCTTCCTTTTTCTGTCTGCTCCACCTTTGCCCTCATCCCAAAATGAATGACTTGGCTCCATGGGGCGAACTGGAGCATTTATTCTTCACAAGAAATCTCCTACTACAGTGTCACAGTACAATAACCTCAAAACCAACCAGATGCAATATAAATAAATATAAAAGCCTTAAATAAAAATATAAAGCCTTTTGACTCTTTCTTTCTAGGTAAACTCTTCGTGCAAATCCAAAGAACTGTTATAAATGTCCATTGGCTTTACCGCAACACTATAGTTGCCTCAGCCTTTGGTTGCAAGGAGGTGATCTCACTCCATCATCCACCACACTCAACCCATGTGGTAATGCCATCTTTTGTCCCTACCCCTGTGCTGGCCTCCAAGAGAGGGGCCACCATACCAAGGGCCACCTCTGAAGCCAGGGCTCTGCCACCAAAAGATAAGGTCATCAGTTGGAAAGGAGATGAGTCAATGCTTCTGGATATCATTTCCCTCCACTAGATCCATGAATAATCCTCGCAAACTGGATTATTTATTTAAGTGCTGCATTCATAACCAAATGACATTTGGTTATCTCTGGTAGATGAATTTGATATTTGAATTATGGGACCTTACATCCTGTTTAGGCTGCATTCGTTGATTTTAAGGCAATGACTGGTCAGTTATAGGTTTGACATGACAAAAGGGCTTTAAGGGTTAAAAAGTCAGTCTGGCTGGTAAGGTTCTCTGATCTCTGCTTTTATCTAAAGGAACCTCATTTCCTACTGCCTATTAACTACATACAACAGAATCATTACTGGCTTATCATGCTGTCAGGATGAAGGGAGATAAAATAGAAAAAGGCTAGTGGGTTTAACAACCCACTTTCTGATAGAGCAAAACCATGTATTTCTAGACTGAGGTTACCTGAAACATGAAATACGAGGACTGGAAAGAAAAATGCAGCCCAAACAAATTGTTATCTGGAGGCCAGCCAGGGCATGAAGGAAGTTTTGGAGGTTATATATCTTGAAACAATCATGTGGTAATCTCCTGGTCCCACTGACATCAATGTGAACTTGGAATTGCACTTAGGAATGTAATTGATTTTGCTCAGGCCACATTCATGATTAAATAAGACAATTAAAACACCAGTAGAGTTTATCTGTCTATCTACAACAGGTGCTCAGCGATTGTCTGCTATCATCTCCCTTGCTGACACGCTGTCAGTCTGCTGTTGTTATCTGGAAAAGGCTTCTTCAGAAAAAGTATGGTTTTTTTTTACAATGGTAACGACTGTTTCAAAGCATTTGTACATCTAAAGAGAAGAATGAATAAAGTTCAGCCTGACAGTTATATGCAGATCTGCACAAGCAGGTATGTGAATAAAAGCAGTGAAAACTTTCAAAATCCTTATCCAGCCTGTATGACTGTGTGCCCATTCTTATTTGTGCAAAAGGTTTGAAAATTCTGGCCATGTCATATGGCACATATAATACGGAGTGACAGACACTTCCTAGCAGGATGTGTAAAAAATGCATATTTCTCATTACACTTTGAGTAATTTACCTTGTTAGCTGCACAGACATTGACACCACGATCTCTTTCTGCCTTTGCTGGAAAGAGGCTCTCCAAGTTTTTGAGCCTTAATAAAATTAATTTAGAAATTTAAGCCCAGAAAGGAACATGACAGCATTTACTATGACCTTCCACACACAGACTAATAAATCTCACTGAGTTACAAAAATACAATAACAACAAGTAAACTCAAATGCATGGGTCATATGCCCTATCAAACTCCAGGTATCTCAGCTGAAATACTTTCATGTTTGGAGATTCCCTCATGTCCTTTGTGGGTATCTTCTGTCATTTCACAGATATCTTCTCTCCCCATCTCCTGCTCTTAGTCTGCAGTAAAGCTTGTCTCCGTTGCAGATCAAACTCTCTCAAAAGACTAAAACTAAGTTTTGGGGTTTTTTTCCTATATGTGTGACTTGGAAAACAAAGGAACGTTTCAAAGAGTGAGGCCAGCATCTAGACTCCTCATTCCTATTGATTTTAAATTGGGGTACTTTTGAAAAGAAGGTCTGGTCAATGGAGCTCATAGTACCAATTGGCCAACGAGGCACTTGGTGTCTTCTTACCGGGGAGGTGAACCATGCACCGGTACATGGACTTTGCTGGCTACAGTGTAGACTATATTGACTGACAGCAGTGGGGATTTAGCACCTGAATCGTATGCATACACCTATATAAAAATGTCTAATCCTAGGAGTCTTTATCTGAGCTGAGTCACACTCCTGAGGCCCTTTATTTGACTGCCTGGAGTGCAATTCATCTCCTCCTAAAAGAGGCGAGAGGAATCACATTAGCATTTTACATTTTTCACACCATTCTCAGACTCAGATACACATGCCATAGAAATAATTTTCCAGTTATTTAGACGCATATGTAATGGAGCAAAAAGTTAAATATAGAAAAGGGAATTATCCAAGTAATCATGTATTTAGTTGAAGCTAGAAATTTAAATGATTTTGTTGCCATATACACTGGCAAAAGTGCTCTGTAATTCTTCAGATTCTAACAAAAACGCTGGAAAGGTAGCATCGAATATCTCTGAAGTCTATAGGAAGTAGAGTTTAGTACTGAGATGTCTGACTCATTTGGATGCAACAAGAAGCTTTCTCTATTCTGAAACTAAGTATATGATACAGTAAAACAAAGTGTATTTCCATGGAGCAGATCCATTAGAGATAGGTAGATGATTCATTACTGTTATTCAGGACAAGACACCATCTCTAATTCCTGCCCGAGTAGTAGGTGTACGGCTGCAGGACCACAGCTGTGTACGAACACACGTCCTTCTAATGTAGTGCATTAAATTTCAGAAGAATGGAGGCCCTAGTAAATAGCAGAGAAAGCTAGATTAAACCTAGCTTTGGACTTATAAAATAAATGATCCTTGTGAACTACTTTTTAAAGGTATAAAATATGGGCAATTTAATTTTCTGTAGACGTGACTCATTTTTGAAGCATTTGCTATTTATTAAAGCAACACTAGCATTACGAACATGAATAATAGCTTGGCAGTATTTTTATTTTATACAAGAGTATAGCAAAAGACTGCTTGAAATGCTTGGAGCAAAAAAGCTCTTTCCTCTGTAAAATCAATTTTGGTCTGGATCACACATAACCCATTGCTCTAGGACAGCCACTGAAAAAGAGATCATTATTCTGCTGGATACTGATGTACGGTAGTTTCTATGTTCTTGGATCTTCTGAACAAGTAGTGACATAAATATGAAATACTTTAAACCTGTACAAGTTGTTTAGTTGACCTGTTACTTCATGTATAGCATGGCCATAACCCATGTGAAATAGTCTGATGTTGTGACCGAATCAGCAGCTTCTTCCTAAAGAACAACTTAATCAAATCTGAGATCACTTTCATAAACTGACCGCTGGGGAACTGTTATATAAATGATCTCCCAGAGATTCACCTGCTGAAAACCTATTGGTTGCATATAGATATATATTGGGAAAAAAACAAATAAACAAACAAAACTCTTCAGAATTGTGGAAGGAGAATCACAGAAATCTAGACTTCTCCGGGGGTTATATTTTCTATGTCTATGTCTATTTCCATTTCTTTTTTTTTTTCAGGATTTTTCTTCATTTATATTTCACCTAGGCGATGGGAGCACATAGTGACAGTGTTATGCAGGAATTGCCATGTCTGGAGTATGATGTGGCACAGTTGTCTGTTAAAATAGGACATTAAATTTGATTTGATATTTCCTTCCTCTTCTGTATCTCATGTAAAACTGAATTGTTTCAATTGCCTTATTGACATTTTTATTTCCCGTTCATATTTCTGAAAACATCTGCAAAGACTTGAATAGACCATCTTGTCCAATTTCATTTAAGTGACTTAAAGGTCCTATCTGCATGATTTTTGGCTCTGAAAGGACACAGGCCCTTTTAATTAAGTGATCTTTGATTTTCTGTTTTCAACAGTAGACCTTTCTGCTGCCTGGATGATTACAAGACAACCAATATACCACCTAAAATCACCATCAGTCTTTCAGGGCTGCTTCTATGGCAGATATGTCCTGTGTGGATAATCTGTGACTGAGGGAATTTCGGCCAGCACCAGTGTTTCAGCTTGTTCAAATCCAAGAAAATTGGGACCAAGAATTAGTTTTGGCCAGTGGGACTTAGCAGAAAATATGTCATCTCAGGTACACTACATTCCAGTTCGACAAAAAGAACTACTGGAAACTGTAATATGAACCAAATGCCTTCCAAGTAGCCTTCCTAAGTTTAGAAATCAGCTTTTTCTCCTTGAATGAAAAACAGAAGAACAAAGAGCCTACTTAAAAATAACTGCAAAGAGAAGATCAATGTTACCTGTCTGTGCAGCCAACCTTCACTTTCGTCTTCATGTTTCTAAAATAAAGCAAGACCATTAAATAACATACTTTGCATGTATTACATTTTGCTCATCAGTGCAGAAAGCAGTTTGAATGAATCTGAAAAGCTGTGAACAAGCTCAAAAAAATCCATTTAAGCATATAATTCAAGAGTATAATCAAGTGACTGCTCTCTTGGTCTTCCTTCTCTGATAAAAAACCCCACGTATTTACTCAGAAAAACATTTTACTCACACAGAACAAAATCAGAATAAAAAATATCAGCAATACATATTATTCCCCAAAGAAATACAGTAGTAAGTTGATAAAGAAAAGACTGCTCTGCACAGCATTGTGACATCTTTTCAAGGGAGAACACTTCCCTACAATGAGCCAACTTATACCAGTTTAAAAGATGACATATGCCTATGCTTAAAATTATCAATACATATGCACTGACGTTGGTACAACTATATCTGCAGGAGGTATTAATTAAATAAAATTGACTTGGAGGTGGATGAGCATGGGCTTGTCTCCATTAAATTAGAATATCCCAAAGCCCTTCAGGTTACAAGGTGTTTATTTGTGTGAGCTTGTGCATGCATGCAGCTATTCCAGGATGAAGTCCATCTCATACATACACAGAATATGCAGGGCCACATGGTTCCTGACTTTCTATAAGGTGACAAAAAAGCATTTCTACCTCTGAACAGGAAATGTTGCACATATTGTTTGTATTCTCTGTCTAGCTAAATAAATACGTCTCAGACGGCGCGTTTCTGTACAGAATAACTGAAAGACTTTATTAGGGGTGTTATGAACACTGGTGCCAAATGAGCTTTTTGACCATCTCCCGTACCTTGGTGCAGACCCCAGTGGTGGCGTCGCACAGCGTCAGGATGGACACGTTCTGGGCTCTGTTCAGCCAGTTCACTGCCACTTTGGTGCTCGTCGCCCACTTCACCATGGTTATGTAATAATCCCTGAAAACACATCAATATCATAAATCAGCAGTCCTGACGGCCAATGTCTCATTAAGAGATGTTCTAAGGTTTTGCCACAGAGGAGAGCATTTGGAGACAGATATGAGTAAACAGCATAGGAAAGATCTCGGATTATTAGGCTTCTATCCTGATGTGTCTAGGCTGCCCAACATATGGATTTCAATGCCTAAAAATGACATATTTAGGGCTGTGCAGCTATTTTACCTGCCACTTCTGAACGTTATTTTCAAAGAAGAGTGGAAGGTTGAGATAAAGAGTGATTCAAGCTATTCAGTCTCTCAAGGACTGCAATGCTTGGAGCTAAAAATTTATGCATAGGTGGAGGGGAAAAGACTGCAGGTAATTTCCATTCAGAGCAGACTAGCTGGCTGACTCAAACCCCTCCCTGACAATAGCTGTATTCTTTATGCTTATGAAGAGCTAATGGCCTCTAAATACGCTTACTATGCAGTAAAATATCCGTAATATCCGTTAAGTGTTGCATTAAGAGGAAAAGAGCAAGATGGATATAGTTTTCAGAGACCGAGGGTTTCTACAAAACAGATGCAGTTGGTTGTCATATGGAAGTCAGCAGAGACTGGACTATCCTCTATTTATTGCTGAACATATTCAGTTTATGTCAATACCCAGAGTATATCACCAGTGAGGGTTCCTCTGCTCTTGGCTGCACAGTCCTGTAATTGATGGTATTTTGCCCTAGAAAACTTAGGAAAAGTACTGCGTAATATGAGCCAAGCAACCCATTGGCCTGAGCTGGGCTGGAAAATACCAGACCACGAATAAATACAGTTTCATAGGTTATTTGTCCAACTCTTCAGCAATTCAGAGCTCCACCACTTCATTTGTAGGGCAAAATCCTTGCTGAACTGACAGATATAGTGATCCTACAATATACTGGTGAGCTATGTGGTCCAAAGACATCCTTAAATTATAATATGATTTTTCACAGCACACAGCCTATAAATTTTTTATTAGTTCATTTGTTTGCTATAAAATATGTATAAGAAATTGTTGCTCTCATTGGAATTAATGTGCTGTGTCACTGGAGAGTACTTTGTGTTCTGGCAGAGACTCCTGTATAAACTGAAGAGAAAGGGCAAAAGCAACAAAGAACCGTTTGTCTAGCAAAATAACAAGCTGGCAATTGATTTTGTAGTTTCAGGAATATTTAGTGCCTGAATTTGGCTGGGGAAAAGGAACAAAAGACCTCAGCAATTGCATCCACCACACTGGAAGGAGGAATGCTCCTGGCTGAGACAACAGGAGCCTGAAAATTCATTGCTTGAAATAAAATTGTAATTTTACTCTTTATCAGCAACAGCATAGTCTCTAGGAGGAAAAAAAAAGGCAAAATTAAACTGTATAACCATCTCTTATTTCTCTCCAAAATGAACCAAGCAAATTTAGCCTGCTCAGAAAATGAATGTGAATTTAGTACATATTGTAGCTTGGAGCACTTTTTCCATAAATCCAATTTAAAGTTTGAAGTACATATATTAAATTTTTTTGATCCGTCTCACTGTTTGAACACACAAGCCAAAGTTCCTGCTCAAGAAGTTTTAATTATTATTTTAGGTCAAATATAATCTTTACTACAACCCTGAAGATGGACACAGACTCTCAAATTCTCTCTCAAGAATATCCCATATCATAAAGCCCCTAGATACCCCAGCTATCGGACTAGTGTGTATAATTGTGCAGTTCTTATTATTCTAGTCTCAGGTGGTGTGCAGTCTTTAATTTATGTCTCTTTATGGCTCTTCTGTAGGACAACCTAGTTTTACATTTCCATTTCGCAGGGCAAAATGAGACGATAAGGCGTGATTCATCGCAGTTAATTTTGAACGTCTGCAACACAGCCCGCCGTGCTGGTGGAGCAGACTTCCTATGTGGTCAGCGGCTAGAGGCTGGCATTTCTAAAGTGCAATTCATCTGACCTATTGCAGATTTTATATGGAGCAGAATTAAGGAGATTCTAAATTTCACCCCCCATAGTGGCAGAAGGAATCCGCCTTGCGGTTATCTGGCCACCTCAGAATGAGCTGTCCCTTCTGTAGACATCTGCTTCCGAGCAGATCACGCACTCGCAAGGGACAGAAGAGACTCTTGAGTCCCTCCAGGAAGAGTGCAGCTATGCTGAGCTCTGCAATGGCTTTCAGCGTCTCGGTAAAGGATTTGGTGGTTGGGTTTGCCATCATCTGAGCATCGGTTACTGTGCAGCGACATTGTCTACCCACTGGCTTTGCTCGGCTGATGGCTGGAGATACGAATCTCAAGTGTGAATAGCTGAAGTATGGGAATAGCAACAAAGACATAAAGATCACAAAGAGCAGACAGACGCTGCTCTTGAGTGACATGTTGCATGGCCAAGTGACAGGCAGTCGCCCACTCTGTGGTCCCCAGAGCACAGCAGGCTCCTGTCTCAGATCCCACACTCAGATTTGTCTGAGTTTCTCCTCTGTTTCTTTATTCATGACCTACACAAGGACCAGTGACAATTTCTGTAGTCAAGGGAGATAACATCTCGGTTTAATTTTCTATCTAACGCATAAATATGATGTGACAAATAATCTGAATTGTGGTTCCCACTACCTGCTGATGGAGCATTTGTTAACTGCGAGGGGTCCATTGCTTTTTTCCATAATAAAAAAAGATCTTTCTGAGATTAAATTTAGAATTAATGTTTTTTTCTGCAATTTTTCTCGTGCCCTCCTTGACTTCTTTTTTTTTCTTCAGAGAAAAATATGATTTTGGAAAAAAATTGACAAAGATGGTCAGTATAAAGGATACGGGAAAAAAAAAGAAATATTATCAAATATGTTTACCAGTCATCATCTTTGCAACTTCACAGACAAATATTACAATATCGTGGGAAATTTCAGACTTTTCTTAATTAGAAAAAAAAATAGAATTACTCAACTTTATTAACTGTACCCAAACACTTTACTACAGATTAAAAATACAGTGCGAAACAAGGCCATTCTTTCCTTGTACCTGCATGGCCAGACTGAACACATTGAAATGCTTCCGACGGGACTTCTCTGCTTGAAGATCCTTATCATAAGCTTCTCCTGCTCCTCTGAAACTCCGGTCTGTAACTAACTGTACAGTACATCCCTCTTGTCTATTCTAATGAAACATTATCACACTAATCCTCTCATTTCAGAAAATATATGCATAATGAAAAAGCACCCCTACTGCTCTAGCAGGACTTCTTGTGCCCTAGGGATAGCACTTGCCATGTTTTTGATGAAATATACAGAGACTAATTAATTATGATATATTTTGCATCACTTTAAAATATTGATTACAACCAAATAAATTACAGGCATCCATAACCACATAGCACAGATTTATTAACTTGGATCCTGCAGTCTCAAGTAATTATTATAATTAAAACATTCCTGCATCTCTTCTGTTTACAGAGTATGCCATCAATACAAAATTGATGTTGTCCAGCAACAGCAGATCTGATACAGTGATTTGAATACTGCGATGCTGCATTATTGCCTGCTATATGCAGTTGTTTTTTGACAGGTGAGCCAAGTGATGCACACACTTGGGTCATTCATGGGTCAGATTTTTGATGCATAAAATGTATTTGAACTGGAGCATTTCTGAGGTATACAGTGAAAACGTTCATAGACTGACATTAATGCTCTTAGCAAATAAATGTACCTCACACTATAAATGATCCTCTTGGTTTACTATCCTTGCATTAAATGACTATACAAGCTGTGCACAACTATCAGCCATTGAGCTTATATATTTATCATGCACAACAAACATCATCACCCCAGCAGCTTCCTCTGCCCTCGATATGGGCCTGCTTCATTAACACTGGGCAGTACCTATATATTTTTATTGGCAGTAGAATTACAAATCTATCAACCTAATTTAACACAGTGCAAAAAACGAGGCCAGGGTACATGTTGGTTGGATGCTATCCTTGGGAATGACATCCAGGCAGCATTACACCTGATGTGCACAGAAAGCACCATGCAGAAGGGTCTCTGTCCATAGGCTAGACCTGGAAAGAGAGTCTAACTCCACTTGGCCTGCTGTAAATCTAGTTCAAGTTTAAATCAAGTAATTGAAGTATAGATCTGGACTCTAATTGCTGAGCTTGGCAGGTAGGGGCATCATGCATTACGGAAGGCAGTTTCTTTCCTGGAGGTCAGACTATACGAATGTGATCTTCCTTTCAAGCGCTCATAGGCCCAAAAACTTAGTGCAGTTTGACCACTGCTTCAGAGTTTAAAGCAGACATTTAAATTCTTGCTGAACACAAACAGGTATAAGCACTTAGTTAATTAGAAAAGGGCATCTAGGTAGCTGGCCAAATTGAAGGCCAACTTCTAAAAGGTACTTGTCCTAAAAACAGGAAAGAGATTTCCTTTTATATTCTTAATGGAGATTCTTCAATATATTTGCAGTCTGGTTACAGTCCTAAATCCAACTGACAAATGAGTGAGTTCATGTTTGCAGTATTACAGCTCTGTCCTACTTTTCTTTCATGGTCTCTTATACAGAAGTCAGACAATATCCCCTCCACAATGTCTGTGATTACGTGTGAAATGAATGTGTTATGGATTTGGGCAAATTCCACAGAATTCTCTAAAAATAATCCCACTCTGGAGTTAATCTGGCTCACAGCAATTTCCAAGTAACAATATTCTAAATAAATACATGCAAGAAAAAAAATACTTGTATATATTTAAGCAGATTTACACAAAGTGAAACTACTTAGTAGTTTTACATAAAGGGACTGTAAATGATCTAGAATAAAGTCAGGGCCTGATTTAGTCCCCAGCAGAATCGGTGTTCTGCAGCACCGCGTGAGAAAGCACATACCTCATTCTCTGATCATCCGGGGGAGTCATTTCCAGATCATGCGTAGGTCCATTCAAACCAATCACATGCAAAGAGATTGTTGGATTTTCCATTCCAGCCTGGATTTTAAAATGAGGATAAATTACCGTATCTTACACCATATGATGTTTTTGATTCATTATGTCCCCCATAGATTTTAAAATGTCCTCCCATTGCACCAGGTTAGTATGAACTGCACAGAAAGACCACGTCATATGCTGCCTCTTCTGGGCTGGATTCACTGTTCACAAGGAGACTGTGAGTGCAGTGATTTGGCACTGAGGAATGGAGAGCTTGGCATGCAGAACCAAACTGCAATGTTATTTAGGACACCTCTGCCCTTGGTAAAAGATGCTACCTTTCACGGCAAGTAACAAATTATTTCTGTTTTCTGTCTCTTTTGAGAAAAGGTTGTCTCATAGGATCATGTTAGGCATAGCAAAATTACTGATGCTTTTTCTGTTGTAGGAAAGCGTTTTCCCTATTGAGCCTCTTTTGCACCAAACTGACACATACGTGGATCTCTCTCCTGTTAAAATATGGTTCAATTTGGTCCAATATGTGAGGTCTGAAGTGATCACTGCATAGAGTGAGATATCCAGAAGAAATGGCTCTACAGAGCAGTACAATTCTGCCCTTATAGCAGACAATTACAGCAGTCACAGTAACAGCAATAATACATCAGCACGGGGTAGAGATCTGCACTAGATGTTGTGTCTTTAGTGCATGACAGTTTACAGGTTTCTGCAATCAAGGAAAGATTGCGTCTTAAGTCTTTAGCTGTTTTCTCCTTTTAGAGCTCAGGCACAACATATCCCCAAAACGAGAATATATCCTCTGATATTAAGCTATCCTGATTATTCTAGGAAAGTCAAAATATTAAATTTTCATTCTTCCTTCTTCTCATATAAAAGGCATGTAATGTAACAAATTTAATAATGCTCGCTTGCAAATTCTATGACACAGTCAAAACCTCTCTAGCATGAAAACACAATTGCTTTTGTGCCAGTACAAAGGAAGAACATTTAAATCTTATTTTCATTATGTTTAGAATGACTAATAGTAGAATAAGAAAACTGTATCTTTTACAAATGCAGTTGAAGAGTAATGAAGACCACACTCACAGGGGAACAGATGATCTTTCCTTACATCTATTTACTTTTTCATTAGGTACAGTCGGTATACTGAGTCTACCATAAATAAATAATAAAATCGTAATTAGAAAAACAGACTGCTTTCTTTTCTCTTACCTTTGGGTAATGATAGGTTTTTACAGTAGGGTAAAGGTTGCCAGTATATACCGGGATCTCCATGGTAGGGACTCTAGAGGCATTAATTGTCGCATATGCTAACCTAGTGCCATCCGGAGACCACCAATGGGCAATGTGAGTCTTCAAGATCTCCTCTAATTAAAAAAAAAAAAGAGAGAGAACAGGAAAAAAAAAAAGAAAAAGAAAAAAAAAAGAGGACTATTAAATGTAAATTACCAGTTAGCAATAAATGAAATGGTGTAGATATGAAAATCCCAGTCTAATCACAGTGCAGGGCAGATGCCACAGAAATATCAATTAAAAATACTCATTAAAGTGAGTCATATACACAAATGAACACAATTGATAACAATTACCCTGAATATGTATGTTATTAAGCATAATTATTGCTCAAGAAACAGCAAATCACTTATATTAGTACACATGTTCATGACAATCTAAAATGCCCATCTATTTGTCCTGTACAAAGCTGTATGAACACATCCACATGTGCTGGGAGAGTTTGGATTCTATCTGTCTGATCGATGGTAACAGAAGAGAGGCCACTTCTGGGCTGTTTAACCCTACTGCAATACTACAATGACTGAGATTTAATTCTCCTCCATAGAGAGTTTCACAAAGTCATACTAGACCCATATCAGTGGATTCAAACAGGGCTCTACTTAGATTCCAACACTCCTGCAGGGCTACAGCTTGAGTCTTCCTAATCTCCATAGCTGTAATGGAAATAAAAAATACCAATTTGCACTAAAAGTCATGAATTTCTGGAACTTCTTAAAGCTCAAGAAGAAATTAAACTTTAGTTATTTTAACTAGTGCTTGTAACTAGGCCTGTCTACTCTCTTGAATTTTATCCCTATTTTATTTTTTAAATCAGTTTTGCCAAGCAATATTCCATAAATCGCCAGAGTAAGTGATTAATTGTTTTTATCATTAAATTTTGGGATTCCAAACTTCTGGGGCTGATTGGAAGAACACAGTTGTTATTGTCAAGGTACTCAGAAAGACGCCAATATAAACATTTTGGAGTTCAAGTACCTAATGGGAAAACAAGGTCTCAATCATTAGAAATTACTTTGAAAAAGGGCAGAACCCAGTTCTCCTTAAACATAAATCCCAAATGCTTCTACTGCCTAGTACTTTCTCCAACCTTTTAATAAGCTTCATTGCAAAGATGACTTCAGTTTACAGATATCCAGAAATCCTGTAAAATTCATACTTTGTCCGAAGTGTCTCCAATTACTGACATTTGGAAGACACTATCTTGGCTTTTTAAACCTCCCATTTTACAAAAGGCAATAACATACAGTTTCATTAAGAGGCTTAATATCACATGAGTCATTCCTATTTAAACCCCAACAGAAGGGCTTACATATGGTGTGCAGATTGATGTGCAGGAAGACAGGTTCCATTCCTTTAATTTGAGACTAAAAATTAAAGAGGCTGCAAATTATTTTTGAGCTTTCACCACTGAAGTCTAACTAAATGGGTCCTATGAGCTTCAACCTCTGGCTTCTATCACCAGTTATTAGAAAAATGAATGAGATTTTTTGGATTTTGGAGCATGCAGTATTTGAGCCTACCATGTTTGCACACTGCTTTCTGTGGTCCAAACAGAATGTCACTCTGGTGTGAAATAAAGTAACTCATGAAAAAGGTTTTTTAATAAAGATCTTGCATGAGTGATCCTTGCAGAACCTGTAGATCAGATGCATGCCACTCCTACTCCTACTCCAGACTCTTGCATATTGCTTGGCATAATACTCAAGACAACATTAGAATAGGGGCAAAGGTAAATCATTCTCATTTATTATGCTTTCTGTAAGGTTAGTTAATCAATACGTAGTAGCAACTTCCAAGTGAGAATTGGGAAATACAACTAAGAAGCTGAAACTATTATGTGAGAAAGTACATTTCCAATAAAAAGTGCTCAGTCCCACCTGTTGTTTGTACATTTACAAGAAGCTGTTCTTGACTTTTACACGGGTAGCTCATTAAAGACATAATTAAGATTATAAAAGAAAAGGGGGTAAAAAGGGAAGGAAGCTGAATCCTTGACATTTTAACATTAATTAGGAATGACTCTATTCAGCAAATATTTTCTCCAGGATTTCAGATTTAATGACTTCAGTTCAGCTGAAGGTTGCATGCGAAGAAGGTTTTATGGAGAGTTCTGTGGGGCTGTACTAATGAGATTTAATTGCATGAACCTTTGCCTTGAAACAAAGCCAGGGTCTTGCCATTATTAAAGACAGCAGTTAGTTTAGCGAACCAGAGAACTTAGCAATATGAAACGTGTGAGGGTCAGAAAGTTTGAGCTCAAAATAAAATCACTTTTGGACACACAATTTTTTTCTTGGGGACATTTTATTCTTTGTGCTCCTACTCACCACAGACATAGAAGTAACAGCTGCAAACAATGCCCACAGGTCTTTCTATTGCTGAAATAGGTTCAGATCCCACTTCACATCTGCATGTAACCAGGCTCTCTTCTAACACCAGAGGCTCCCTACAAATACACTTTGTGACTTCCCAGTTAACCGTACAGAGTGTTAAGTGATCCAAACTTTTGCTCTCTTTCTCACAGAAGGTGTTGTACAATTTAGCGGTGCTGTGGGTGAGCTGCAGAGATTTCTCCGAGTCAGTAACTGACAGCTCTGTAATCTTCCCGTCTTCAGAGATTTGCTTGCTGGTCCATCACCCTGCAAGCGTTCAGACTCCCCAAATGGCAAGAATGAAGCGTGGCGGTTGCCTCAACTACATAGTGACTGTGATCCTGCTCTCTCCGACACGGCGGCGAGGTTAATGCACAGTGTCTGAGGAAAGTCAATGTTCATTCCACGTTGTCACATTCAGCATCAAACAATTCTGAAAAACTGGGCGATTTTGCTTACAAAGAGTAAAACTTGGTGAAAGGCACATACCAGACAGTAGGCAACATACTGAAATACAGAAATAGGATGAGACAGCTTGACTTGAGGAACGGCTGGCTGCAGCTAAAGTGAGTGGCAGCCCAAATGGATTAATCTTGTATAACGAAGTCCCCTGCGTAGTGCTCAGAATTTTTCTTTTTCTGGCAATGCGTGCACTGACTGACTAGTTAGGTAAAAATAAAATTGCTTTAGAATTTACCCTCACCTATGATCCCAGAAATAACTTGTGCTTATGGAGTGTGGCAGTATATGCATTTTAATCACTCTTCTGAATAACAGAGCAGAGCAACAATCAAATGAATGACCATTTCAAAGCGGAGTGCAACAAGAAGTCTTCTGAGTTCAACAGAGCCTCAGGAGGAACATTTGAAGCCCTAGACCGAGTATACACAATGACAAGCAGGTAAAGGATGTAAATCCTTTTTAGAGCCTTTAATGTTACTGTGTGAGAAAAGAAAGTGGAGGCAATAGCATAAGCTTGAAGAGAGAATTTCATTTTAGCTGAATTCAAGATTGCAGCCTCCAGTGCATTATGTAGCTAGTAGCCCTTGGGATCAAGATCTGAACAGGCTCCTCAATGAATCAGGTTTTCAACATCAGGAATGTCATCTATTTAGTAGAAAGGGCTTCTTGAAGATCCTTTGCTGATCAGTATCAGGAAGCAGAAAGGAACCATCCTTCACTGCAGTTCTCAGCTGCCAAGTAACAAGATGTGAGGAACCTGGATTTGTATGGAGCATTTGGCAATTACACCATGGGAGAATGCTCTTGATGGCCCGGGGGATCAGAGCTGGAATGAAGGTACGCGAACCAAACTAGGCCAGTGTATGCAAAAAAGAAAGTGCCTTTTTGTTTCAAGCTTTGCGAATACACCAGCAATACCTGCAAGAAACAGTGAATTTGGAGACTTGTGTTTTTCTTTAAGAAACAAAAGTCTCAAGCTGAACAAAAGTCTTTTGTTCAACTACATCCAGAAATGAAGCTTCAAGTTCCTCAGATTCAATCTCTCCGCTGATTAAGCTGCTCTGCCTTTCATTCTAAGCTAGACAAAAGTAAATATCACTACTTAAGCATGCTTTTTCATGCACCTGCAGCTTTTCATTGAATATTCTTGTGTACCACCTTTAACAGAAGTTCGACTAGAGGCAGCAAGCACTGTTTTAGTTTTTATATCTGCCACCCCTGTCTGAACACTGAACAGCACTCTTGGAAGAGCATCCAGGCCTCTTCTTTCCCTTACAGAGTCAACACAAGGAAAAATATCAGGGCAACCTTGATGACAACCTGCAGATTATGCAAGTTATATCATATTATGCAGATTATATTTCTATATGAACCATGGTTGGAAATCCGCAGAGGTGTTTTTAACACTAACACAACCTGCCATGGTGATATTTCTGCAGGCTCCCATAAATCCACTTCCTAGGCTTGCTCAAGGAGACCTAGACTAACAGAACTCCTCTTTATGAGCAAGATACACATAATGACCACGGCCACAGTAGTTTCCTGGTGTGTTTCTAAAAATCTAACTGGTTCTGCTGCCTTTGTCAGTCCTGAATCATAACTGTAAATAATGCCACTCAGCTGAGGGTGGCAAAACCCTGCTTAGCTCTTAGGTGATGGATAAAGCCTGGGAAATCCATTGGGATTTCTTCCAGTTTATAAAAACATTACAAATGACTTGCAACTTAAAGTTAACAGATGCAGAGACTTTCAGAAGAGGAGAAGGAGCCCTGGACACTCCTGTTGGCAGGCTGGCTCAGACAGGCACCATAGATACCCCTTTCAGTCACTTTTAAAAATATGAACAGGCACAGTGTCTGGAGGAAACATAGGGAAAAGAAATAAAGGTATATTTTTCAGGTGAAAAATGTATTTGTTTTTCTGGGTCACAGCTATACCGTTGAATTTACCCAGACAAGACTTATGTATTATGACTATCAATATCCCAGTTTCAATGTGTGAGGAGGACAGCTGAGGATCCCAGCCTGGTGAGCTCCTTTCCTTTGGCCACACACACGTTTCTGCTCCGGTCCCACCACAGCAAGCCACTCCATAAGCCACCCTCGGAACACTGCGGTGCCCACTCGTCCGCCCTGCCACGTTCCATAGGGACGAGCATGATGATGAGGGGACCTGTGCAGCCCCACTGGCCATGATGCCAAAAGCCCTTCTATGGGAGCGAGCAAGTCAGTGCAAGACCGACCCTAAATCATTTTCAGTCTTTGGCTGCTAAAGTTTTGTAATGAGGGCACCCAAGGGGAATAGTAAAATGATTACTTAGTTTTCTTTTAATATATTTAAATATATTGATTTCTTCTCTGCAATTAAAATTCTCTTCTTGTTCCAGACTTCAAATTTTCCTCTTCAGTAGAAGATTAAAACAATATTATTAATGTTGTGCCCGCAAAAGACAACAAAGTCAGAAAATTGTTTCATTTGCCTCTGAGTAGAAGGACACCTGTATACATAACACTAGCATATCTAGTTTGCTATCAAAAGAAGCATTAATTTCAAAATATTTTAATTTTACACAAGGAATTAGGTAAGATATTATCTGCCACAGGGATATTCCCCTTCCATGTTACTTACTTCGATTGCTGATGTGGTAAAGCACTGCAGTTGTAGGAGATGGACTCACTTACTTTATTTAAGATAATGTTCAGCTCATTAGGCATTTGGTGTGCTGAAGACCTTTTACTGTTTTATTAAAATTGTTACTAAAAAGGATTTTTAAACAAAATTAAATTAAAGTCTAAAAGAAAGGTCATGGCTTACAAGAGGAAAAAAGCTCCAAAGAGTTTGTCAGCAGGAAGCCTTGAAAGAAGATAAGAGGAAGAGAGATCAGAGAAAGGAGATGGGGTCTAGGAAGGGAGAAAACAAAGACTTCTGAGATAGGAAACCCCAGGGGTTCTCACAGAAACATCAAATAAATACAAATGCTTATTTGACAGGTGCCATCTGTTTTAAAATCAATTACTAGATCATCTCAAACCACCAACCATATGTCCAAATTGATTATTATCATATAGTTTGGAAACAGGGATTTTCACCTTGTTAAGAAAAACACATTGTTCTTATAGGTCCTCGGTGACACATGGCGCATTTCAGTGATGGCTTTAGAAGACCACCTTGTCATTTTTCATGTGTATACAATTTTTCTATCAGTAACACTAGTGCAAATCTGTATGGACTTCTATTAAATCATTGATTAAATCACAACAGGTATAAAATAGGTGTAAAATGAGTTATATGTATACAAACAATATAAACCTGCTATATGTTAATGCTACCTCCACTCTACATTTTCCTAGATTGGCTGACCTCAGCCACAGCCATGCAGCACTATTGATTTCAATGTAATTAATCACGATTTACATTTGTATAATTGAGTCAGGCCAAAAAAGTCCTTTTGCAGAGCCACCTAACGATCTGACAACCTTTCAGGAAAAAGGGGAAGGCAAAAAACTTAAAAGAATTTAACAAGGACAGAAAATCAAAGTCCCCCTGACACTCTAGTCTCAAATAGATCCCACAAACCCCATATGCAGCCTGCAACCATCCTGCAGGTTCTGAAGCTTTTTGTACCATTGTCCAAGGAAATCTTTCCTTAAGAAAACTGACCTGTAACTAAACCTGTGTGCTCTATTTTTTTTCAAAACATGGATCTTCTAAAGAAGCCTCCTTCCCTGGTGAAAGACAACAGGCTTAGGAGGGATATAATATTGTTTCTATGGCATGTTTGAGAAGAGCCTTAGAGAAAGTGTTTTAAACACAAAACCTTGCTCCAAGATGCTCACCGCCTGGTGGCAGCAGCATCATACGGTGACGGAGCTGAACGAACGACACATGCGGGGTGCTCCCATATGTTCAGCAGGTCTGAGCGCGTGGCAGCCCATCATTTCAGGGAAATGAGAACAGCCAGGCAATTTGCATCTCCTCAAGCACAGGGATGGCGTGGGCTGCAAGTGTCATTAATTTCCTTTTAGTCATGCAGCTTAATTACTTGGAACAGATATTGTTTTCTGCTCACTCAGCCTTGCAGCTCCTTGTTCCGGAGCAGAACATTATGAGACACCAGCATTTTTCACATGGGCAGCTCAGGCTCATCTCATTTTTAAGAGGCATTGGCAGAGCAGGGTTTTACTTACTACCCTGACCTCAGAAGCGCACCCTGTTACTGACTGCTCACATGGCATCTGAATGTTGGTGCCATCTGGTCTCAAGCTCTCACCACGCCACAGCTGGAGGATGAAACTAAAGTTGCCCTTTTTAGTCTGGCAGTCAAAGGAGGTTTGGTAACCAGTCTCTCTGGAAGAAGGATGAGCTTATCTCTACTTTCAGCTGGCGAGAGTTTGCCCTTTGCTGTTTTGTGGTCAGATGCTGAGGTGCTGGATGGAAGCTCTTTTCAGCAGTGGGCTGCTGCCCTGCAGACAACCCTGTGGACAGTTGGATTTTTGGTGGAAACTTCACGCATTCTGTAAGGCAGGTTGGCTTGGGCAACATGGCAAACAAGCTGTTGTCTTACTGGACATCTCTTACGTGGTCTGAAGAGATGCTCTGTTGCTGATTCAAGCTCTAGCTCAGCAAACAGCCAAACCTCAGCAAACTTAAAGGCAAAGAGGCTGCTGTTCCTTTTGCCTCTGCAAAAGGGGTAATATCACAGATTGCCACCGCACAAGAGATAATATCACAGATTGCCACGCATCAGTGTTCAATCTCTGATGCTTGGCAAAGGCCTTGGAGGGAATGACACGTGGATAAACAGCAATGTCTAGCAGAGCCACAAGATGACCATGTCACATGCTGCTCTGCTCCTCAGGCGGCCAACGAACTTGTCTAGTCCCGGCCACTCAAACCAAGCTCCTTATCCATGGTCCTGAACTGCTAGCTGAGACTACCAGCAATACTCGGGATGGCTTCTCCCAGGAATAGTCCAGGACGCCTATCGCCAAGGAGCTGGACTGGATCCGATGGCTTATCTCATGAGGGCAGGATGCTGCTGGCAGCCAAAAGAGATTTTCACAGGATGCTGATCTTGACCACAACAAAATTGTTGGTTTAATGTCTTTTCCTCATCCATTGATCCTTCCAGTTTCTTGTGTTTCACACAGTAAGAGATTGTGCAGTTGTTGTATGAGTCAGGTCACTGGGGTATTGTTTACAAAATTACTGATAGCTGCCAGACTTTTTTCTTTCTTTTTTTTTCTTGCTTTCTGAGTACTTAGGGGCTGAAAGTGGTGGTATTGATTAGAGATATGATTCTATCCACAGGTAAGTCTCTGCAAGAACAACACACAGAGTACCCAGCTCAAGCTGTGCTACCCAGGACATCAAGAATGTTTAAAATCTCCCTCATTCACACAAAAATACTTAATGACACAAAAAATAAGAGCAGCAAGAACACACCAACAGACAAAATAAATGCATAAAAATGTGTAATGATGTACAAAGGTAGGTTGTCCCAAAAATGGGACAAATTCAGATATTCAGAACTGGCCAGAGGGACCCAGAACGCCTCCAGACCATGCTCTGTCAGACTGAGGATGCTCAAGAGCTGTATGAATCCCATCTGAAATGCAAAGAGCCATGGAGATTGACTCTTTTTCTCATGGATTTCATATCAACACTGTTTCTGCACAAGGACCAAAGAGCAGCTGCACCAGAGGTTTGATATCACATCCACATCAGCGGTGGCAGACCAACCAGGCAGTGTTACACACACTTCAGTACCCTCTGGGAGTAGCCCATAACTCCGGGGCCTTTTTTGCAGTAAGTCTTGCTAAATGGAAAGGAAGACAGATGCCTTTTTGGACAAACACAGAACTATGCTAAATTGTTGCCCCTTTCCTTTCCTGCTCTTTTGAGAATCTTTCTTTGCTTTTGCTTTTTCCCTGCTATACTCATCCTACACCTGAGCTGTTTCCTTTAGAAAAAAAAAAAAAAAAAAAGAAAGAAAGAAATTAATGTTCTCAACGGGTCTCACTCAGCAACTAGCCAATTAGCAAGTTTCCTCTTTTCCTGATGTGAACCAGTCACAGCCACTGCAAAACCCTCTTGGATCACTCTGGCTAGATCGGCATGCAGCCATTTTACCAAGAGCCAAGTCTGTAGTCTGTCAAGATGCCCAGTGATAATGAAAATGAAAATAGAAATATTAGATAGAGATCATATAGTCAGATATTCCTGTTTCAAACACTTACTGCAAACAACAGATACATCTAGAAAACCCAATGGTAGTGGTAGACTGTTGTATGTCACTGATGCATAAGAATGTATTTTTCCATCACTTGGTACAAGCATAAATCCACAGCCTGTTGTCAGTTCTCCATGAAAGTCTGTCAGCTAGAGGCATTAAATCTGTACTGTATCATATTGTACTGTAGAAGCATTTAAAATTCTGCTGGCAAAAGTCTTCTGAAAACTTGCAATAATTTGCTCTGTAGCTCATTGCTGTGAGTAAACCTTCATTGCAAGGTCATATCATGCATTTTCTGTCATCAAAGACCTTGACAAGACAGAATTCATGTTGCCCATTTGACTGGATGCAGTACAGCTGCTTAGAGCAATACTTTTTTTTTCTTCTTTCTTCTTTATTTCTCCTGTCACTTAATAGGTTGCTATGGCTGGAAATACAATTTGCTTATCTATGCAATGCAGTGAGACAAATCAAGACTTTCATTATAAGCTGAATATTACTCTATTCAAACTTAGTCAAGTAGCTTTCACCATAGCTTTCCTTTAAATTAAAAGTTTCAGATTCTACCTGGCTAATCTATGGTTTTTATGACAGTAGGAAGACAGACAGCCAAGCCTGACACAAGAGATTCATTTCAATAGCAACTGATATATCAAGAAAGTTAGTGATCACAAAACCCTCTGAATTCGACTATCAAAAATTCATTAGACGATTGCAATGGTTCAAGAACACAAGTGCCCCAAAGCAATCTCTTTTAACATTTCATAAAAAAATATGAGAGATAAGAAGACTGAGCAGCCTGACGTTGCTATTAGACAACTCGATTCGTCAACCCCATTGACTTCTATTAGCAGCCACATAAGCTGTCTTTAATGTGAATTATTTCCATGATTTATTCATTTTGAGCAGCACCTAGCAGTCACCTAGCACAAACGCTAATAAATGTTAGTTCATATTGCAAAATAAGGCCCTGCAGAATAAAAGGTCCAATTAACAGACCTAGCTTAGTTCTGAATTCAGCTTAAACTGCTGCAATCATTGAACAGCCACTAAATTCTCATTCAGTTTATATTGCCCTACCATGGCAAAACTCCCAGAGGCTTCAACCAGGGCAGTGATTCAGGATCTGGTAAAGTGAGAGTTTTACCTGAATAATGACCCAGAGACTGGTTCTGACTCTGCACTGCTCTATAATCAGAGCATCTGCTGAGCTGAATAGAGTTACCCAGGCACCATAAGAGTGAGAGCTGGGAAAAAACAGGGTTAGCTCATAGCAATACTTTAGAAAAAAAAATAGTCTTTTTAATAGTAGAAACACTTACTATTAATAAAAGTGATGGCATATCATAAAGTTAGGCCATTGATAGATCAGGGTGGTTTGGATGTTTTTATCAGACTGCATCATCTGCCTATGCAGGGAGGAAACACTAAGACAGATTCTTCAAGAAGGAAGGAATAAGAACCAGACTGCGATAAAGAGAATCACAATAACCTGAAATCATATAAAACAATAGATGCAAACGTTTAAAATGAGAAAAAAAATGCTTATTTGTATTATCCCCTGCTAATGAAAGTATGTGTAGTCATGTCCAACAATGACATACCAGGAAATCAAGAAAAGCTAAATAGTTTTTTACCCAGGAAACCTCTTTGTGATTATGCAAGCTCTGCCTTTGCAGAGGAAACCTGGTAGCATGAGCTCTCCCACCCCACGCCATTCTCACTCCCAAAGTCAAGGGCTCCTGACCGCATCCCAGCACTGTGAATGGAGGAATTCACCTGGATGCATTGCTGCATGATGCCATTGTGCATGTAATGTCCGACAAAAAATATTGAAAAGAAGGGAGGGATAGGCAGTCTGAGAAATAGGGTGACACTCCTCTACTTAAGGAAAATAAACAAACAGATTCTCTGTATTAGCTTACTAGAAATCCTGTTCTTCTCATGTACAAATCTTGGTGGGACTCTGCTATTGAATCAGGTAAGTCAATCTCCAAACCATGTCTATATGAGAACACCAAGCCATTGAAATCTCTTTTCTCTCTTCTACTGGGAAACAGAGAACGCATTTTTTTTTCACAATATTTCAGAGCCGCAGACTACCACGTAGCAATTCTAAGACTACTGACAAAAGCTTCCTTTTCATAGTCTCTTCCTTGGTAATTACTCCTCTTCGCTCTTAGGAGCCAGAGGTAAAAGCCCACTGACCTGCAGGAGACACCCAGGGCCCAGATGAGCTCTCCTGCCGTACTGCTGTGGACAGGACAGCGGTTTGGTGTCGTGCCCCACACGTAGGGCTGGGAAAGGTGACCGAGCTGCCTAGGTCTGGCCTGTGGCTGCAGCCCACATGCTCCCGTAAGCGATGTATTTCTGGGTTTTGCCACTTGCTCCCAAGGCAAGTCAATGGTGAGGATTTATCCTCTTCTCCCCAACTGTTTCCATCCACCTACACTGAGAGAGTAGGGGGTCAGAGCCCCCAGAGCTCAACTCTCGCTTTTACCCTTTGTAGTGAGGACAAAAAGTGAGAAAGACTGAGTAATTCTGTAGTTTATCTAAACCGGGATTTTCAAATGTACACAAGTCATCTATACCCAGTTGGATTTTTCCAAGTTACATTTCTCTATATTCAGTAACTTTTTATTTTTTTTTTAATTTATGATGATTTTAATTTCCTTAGAGAATCTGAAGTTTGTGTCTCTAATGGCTGCTGGTTTTACTTTAAAGCTACAACAATTAGAATCTTCTAATAAGACTTTTAATTGGATAGTGAATTAAATACCAGATGAGGTTAACTATTCATACTGGCAATGGAATTCCAGAGGTTTAGGGTTTTTTTTTTTTTTAATTTTTGTTGTACTGGTTTGAGCTTTTCTATTCCCTGTTCTGTCTTGCTTTGCATAGTCACACAGTGGTTCTACTATTTTCCTTTTTTCTTTTAATTTCAGGCCACAATAATTCATCCATAAACTGTTACAGAAAAATATGTATCTTCCATTACAGAAAAATATGAATTTATGCAAAAAATAAAATCAACATTCATAGAGAAATATCCTTATAAACAAACAAATACACACAGGTACAGATATGCATAAGTGCAGTAGAAGAAAGAGATCATCTGCATAATTACAGTTAAAGCTGGTAGGAAAAAAACTTATTATAAATGAATATCATAGAAAGGCAATTAAGTATTTTAAGAGGAAAAACCTGATTAATTAACTGCAAATTATAAGTATTACTTTGAACTGTTTTGTACAGACAGTATCGAATTACTAATTATGCTTGCCCGCTTTGTTCAAAGATCATGAATGTGCATTTTAATTTACACTGGAGTAAGCTAAATGTACTGAGAAGCAGCATGTAGAATTTGGCAAAAATCACTTGGGATGAGAGGGAACTCCTCCATTACCATATAAATGACATGCACAGACTTATAAATGACATGCATTAGATTCAGCTTATATTATTCCTTGGGATGTAGCAGGCAAATACCGGAAATTATAATAAAGCTTATAACCTACCAGATAAATGTAACCCATACCCCACAAATCCCCCCATATCCGAGCTAGTTTTGTGTGCTCTTTTTTGCTGATTAAGGATAGTTTTGGAAAACTGACCTTCCCTTCCCCCTCTTTATCTGTTGCATTTATTTGCTGGGTAGATGGCTCCACTTTGCTCTAAGAAGAAGCTTAAAATATCTCACGTAGACTGATCTTCACTTGCAAGAGCCTTCATAATCTACTCTACTCTTAAAAACTTCCTCCTTAATATCAAGGGCAATTCTGACATTAAAAATGACTCATTATATCAGGTCCTTTTTCTGCCATTATATTTTTGTCACAATATCCTCAACATGAGCATCATTGCTGTGCTGTGATCACTTTGGACCAATGTCACCTCACTATTCCCTCTAACAATCTGAGGTTACGGACTATTTTTGGGGTTTTTTTGCTCAGCACTAAGCACAACAAGGTCTTAGGCTTTGAGGTTCACAGTGTCCTCAGGAACATATCAAGTTAGCAAGTACATTACCACTGCCAGACTAATAAAAAACACCCTAGGAAGTTTGGTTGGAAAACAGTGTTGAACACCAAAGAACTAGAGCAGACTGGCTTCTTGTGCTTACCCCATCATCCTTGCTGAGTAGGACGAGAACTGCTGATTTGTACTGCTTGTCCCTCAACCCCTTATCACTAAAATCAGCTCTTTGCCAAGTTGTATTAGTCCTGGAGTACTTAGATATAAGCCACTATTTACCAATTTTAATATATATTGTCCTTTTTAGTTATTATTGTTATTTCTAAAGCTGTCTTGGATGACTCTCATTTTTATTTCCACCTGCAAATTTCCCATTGGAAAACATAGCTGCTTTGGGTTGGGTGAAGGTCCTGGCCCACTGATGACTTGAGGACATTCTGCAAGCTGGGTCAGCCGTCCTGCTTCTGTGGTAACAGAGCTCAGCACACGTGACTGTCCATTACAAGGAAAAAATGTGGTTTTGGCATCTTCTTAGTTTCTTTATCATTCCCTGGGGATTATATGCTGCAGTGTGTGGTTATAAATTCTACTTTCTTTGTCTGCACATCAACTGAGAGGTACCACCTGGATCAGGCTTAGAATAATTCCAATGGCATGGCGAAATGCTAGAAACAAGGTTATGCTTTAAGACAGATTTTTCACTGCTTTTCAGTCCCTTGAAGGATGTTACCAGAACATTTGACTTCTGTTTTCTGGATCCACCAACCAAAAAAGGATAAACTGCTACAAACACAACCACTTTGTTGACTGACAGTCTATAAATTATTTCTCTGCCTATTGTGTGTTCAGACAGTTGATTTACTGTGATTTTAAATCCAAATCCATAGCTGGCATAAGTAATGCATTTACTGATATATGTAGGTAAGGACTTACTGATTTTTTCTGTAATATAAAAAGAATACAACAATAATATGATACTCATCCAATAAAGATGTATCATGTCCATTCCTAGGAGCCAAATTCACTTCCTTTACACCTACAAATAAGCTGCATGACTCAATATTTTCTACCTGAAACCAAAAATTATTTATCAAATCTATGTAAGCAAACAATCATTTTATATATTTCTTTCTCTTTCAAGTAGTCAAGAAACTACATGCTGCTTTCTCTCATTACAAACTTACTCTGAGTCAAAATTAGACAGTAGAAGTGACTTATGGTTTCTTTAAGGCACATTTAGTCTGGGACATTTTAGGCAAAGGGCTAGTTTCTCCTCTAAACCAGATTTTTTGCAATGTTTTCAAACACATGCCTTCTTCTAGAGGTTAAGCATAGGTTAACCATAGAACAGGTTGGATACAGACAATATTTCTCTATCATCTTTGAAAGATCCTGGAGAACGGGGGAGGTGCCAGAGGACTGGAAGAAGACCAATGTCACGCCAGTCTTCAAAAAAGGCAAGAAGGAGGATCCGGGCAACTACAGGCCAGTGAGCCTCACCTGCGTCTCTGGAAAAGTGATGGAACAGCTAGTGCTGGTCGTTGTCTCCAGGCACACAGAGGACAAGAGGGTGCTCAAGACTAGCATGGAAAGGGAAATCATGCTTGACTAACCTGATAGCCTTCTATGATGGGATGACCGGCTGGATAGATGAGGGGAGAGCAGTGGATGTCATCTACCTTGACTTCACCAAGGCTTTTGACATTGTCCCTCACAACATCCCCCTGGAGAAGCTCCAGAGGTGTGGGCTGGATGAGTGGTCGGTGAGGTGGATTGGGAATTGGCTAGATGGCAGAGCTC
>JAWLRI010000516.1:1011549-1021962 GCA_034781795.1 Crypturellus tataupa
GGAGATCTTCAAGACCCGCTTGGATGCAGCCCTGTGCCACGTGCTCTAGGTGGCCCTGCGTGTGCAGGGGGGTTGGATTAGATGACCTCTAGAGGTCCCTTCCAACCTTAGGCATTCTATGATTCTATGATATCTTGATGTTCCAAGAACAGTGTTTTCCCAGGACCAAAGTCAAGTGTGTTGTCATCCGCTGTTTACTACAAATGACTCAGTGAACTTGTGCTTCTGATTTGAATACGAGTGTACATAAAGGATACAGGAGCGCATCTGTCCTGAGACACAAACAAGATGGTTGGCTGTTTTTAATCCTAATAGGTTTAGTCAGGGGCAGTGCTTTGTTGTGTTCCAACCTGGTTCCTTCCCTGCTGAGCACCTCTCAAGTGCTGTGAGCGAGATGACTACCACCATCACCTCGGCACTTTCATCCTCTGACCATGCAAAGGAAATGTGCTCTGACTAGGGCCCATCTGGCTTTTGCAGTAAACCATTTGAAGATTAATTGTTGAAGCATTTCCTAGTATTCCTGGGTGAGCCCTCACATTGCTTATCACCGGGCTTTGCCTGGTTATCATACAGGATAAGTAGCATTCCCCAACTAAGAAGAAAACCAGAACATTTCCCTCCATGCCACGTACGCTCCATCCTTCCTGCACTTTCCTTTCGAGCTGAGCTGCTGTTCAGAATTGCTGTACTGCGTAATTTCCTCATTAAAGGTAATCTTGGTCCTCTGTGATGAGTAGATCTTGTTCTACAACATTTCTGAATGGCAGCTCACACTCTAAAACATTTCTACTATGCATTTCTATCTTATATTTCTATCTTATTACTCCCACCTCTCATCTGCTGCTGCATGCTCTGTGTTAACAGGGAGAGGATAACCCATTTTGAAGCTTCTTTTCTCCTTTTAGAGAATTTCTATTCTTTCTTGTATCATTTTATATCTCATGAAAGCCCTGAAACAATTCTGACACATGCCATATTTTCCAGGTTCACTATTTGATAGTTAACATATGGGCCAATTATTTTAACAATCAGATAAAAATCAGGCACCTAAAATTCACTGATAGGCTCTTAAAAAACAAAAATCCCATTTTTGGACATGTGCAGTTCCTACTCAAGCAACATTGAACACAGTCAATGTTCTAACTGAGTCCAGCATGCCAATGAACGGCATTTTTAAAGGAACCTCAAGTTTGTGGGTGGATAGCAGGGGCCTTCCTTGTTCCAAGGAACTAGTCTGTTGAGAAGCTTGTTAAGCAGAATGGCATCAACTTCTGCCACTGCTACTCCGGGTCTGATTTCCAGCACCTGCAACCCACAGAAGCAGATTTTCTGACAGAACTGCCTCAGACTCTTAGAATTGTACCTAGTTTTACCCAGTAGCAGCACAATGTTTTGAAATAACATGTTGCACTGGCAATTTTGCAAGTTCATCTATCAGTGACAAAGTTTTCCAAACAAGACAATTAAATAAACAGTCTTCCCTCAAAGTAGTATTTGTGGTACTCCTTTTTTTTGCTGACAGCTGTGTTGATAGAGATGCTTTTTTTTTAAATTGATCACAGCTATTCACTGTTGTCTATTGCAGTTATTTACTCCTAAATTGTTACTAAATGGAGATGGTCTGACAGAGCAGCATATTCTTGAAAGCTGAAGATATTACTGGGAAATTACAAAGTCATTCCCTGCTCCAGTGTGCTGGACAAAAACCATCTCATCTCCTTGAACCTGCTCCTGACTTCTCCTGACCTACCACTCATTTATCCCCCTCAACCCAGTTGATGAGACCTCCACAGTTGCTCCAGGCACCAAACATTAGAGAAAAGATCACGGAAGCAGGAAAAGGTCCTAAAAGACCTACATCTATCTGGGAAAATATTTCTGCAGGGGAGGCACCTGCCCATCTCCCAGATGTTGTTGCTCATGACCAGCTCCAGCTCAAAGCACATGGGCCTTTAAACTCTTCTCTAGAACCTGCACAGATTTTAGGGCAATGCATAGTGTCCTGGAGGAGGAAGGGTGGGCAGGATGGAGAGGAGGAAGAATAAACAAGATAATTTTAGAGTACATTAATTAATTCTTTTCCACCCCATATGCTGCAACTTTGTTTCACGCCTCTGAGGGGCAGCACAGCCTCAGTTAATACAGCTGAAATAGGCAACTTATTTGGGATATAGCTCTTATGTCCTTTCCTATTTCCAAGGATTCTAGTCTGTTTGCAATATGCCAGACTAATGCGTAATAGTCTCCAGGCTAGCATGGGTCAGTGCAATAATCAAGTGAACTTTAATTTTTAAAATGAGATATTGAATCTTTTAAGTCATTGCTGAGCATAGACTCTAAAGGAGAGACAGAAAAATCAAAATAAATGCAATAGATACAATGATCTCTAGATAATTCACATCAAGTAAGATTTATTGCATGGTCTGTTTTCAGAATGTGGCCCTCAATTTTAAAAGCAAAACAGCATGAAAACACGATGTTTTGCTTTTAGGAGTTGCTTTTCTATTGTTCTATTTTTTTTTTTTACCAGTTCCCCACATCTGCAATCTACCTATCTTAAAAGTCTTCTCTAAAAAATTCTTTTGATCTAGCCCTATACACAAAAAGTTGAACAATTAATGCTGTGGGTTTTTTTTTTCTTCTGGAAAACAGAAACACAAGTCAATGACTCAACTTTGAGGAGAAGAAAGATTTAATGTAGGAGGCAAAAATTTATGAGTCATATATATAAAAAAGTGACGGCCTCGAATGATTTTCTCCTGTTTTCCAGGACTTGCACATTGGGACTCCAAGGTGAGAAGCTGTCATGTCCCTTAACAGTGGAGAACAGAACTAATGACCCAGCAGAGGCGGGGGCACCTTTCAAACCTAACTTTTTTGGTTTTGTTGCAGGAAACCCCATGCATTGGAAAGGCTTCTGGTCTTATTTAAATCCCTTGAGGTGATTGACTCCAAGGGGTCCAACCTTGCTGCTTCATGACCCATGGAGACATATCTCTGCACTTGTGAATTCCTGGTGCCACCGTGGCCAAACAGCAAAGGAGCCTCCTCCTGTCGGGGAGCTTTGCTAGAGGCATTCTCAGGACAGGCACCATGCTAAAAACAGCCAGATCTGGGTTTTTGTGCTCCTCTCTGCATTTTATTTGGTGTCTAGGGGCCAAGGTGAGAGAAAAACCTTTGGTTTGTGTCCTAGTTTCTCTCCTCACATCTAAAACCAGGTCAATAACTGCACTTCAGTTTGCCTGTTTCTAAAAAGATGGTAATAAGGTCTGTTCTACCAGGACAGAATGTGAAGTTTTATTAATTGATGATAGAGTAATTGCCTCTGAGATGGTCATAATTAGACATGTACCAAGAGATAGAACTGAGTGCTATCTAGGATGCTCATTTTAGCTTATTCTTATATTTGGCTACAAGTGTGTAGATGCTAAAAAAGCAAGAATTTTGTTACACTGACATCCCCATGATTCAATGCAAGTGATGCTGTACAAATTAAAGTCAAAGGAAAGGTTCACCTCTATGTAAAGGATGAGAAACAAACCTCACAGACAAGTGGGACAGACATCTCCAAACGGAAAGCCTAACACCTAGGATACAAAGCACCTTCTAAAAGTGCCTCTGTCTCTTCTGTGAATGTGCAGAGTGCATATCTTCAAATCTAAGTATTTAAATGAGGGGTTTAAAGTAAGGTAGGGGAGAATTAGACACACATAATGTGTTGTGGACAGCTCAAAATCAAAAATGTTCTTGGCTATATTTTGCACTCCATAATAGCTGAGCTAGCTTTGATAGCTGATATGGTGGAGGTACAAATTTGCACCTTCTTCTCTTATCCTCTGCTGGGCATCCTTTTTCAGCTCACGGCAGGTTAGGCTGTCCACGCTCATGGCAGTCCCTGCTGCAGGAAGGTTTGGCTGGGGGGCCTCACTCCACTCTCTTCAGCTGCATCTCAGCTTGGAGAGCAGCAGTAAACTGGGGATAGAGGGGATGCTGAAGAGCTCACCCAATCCAGGCTGTGAAACCATGGTCTTGAAACCCAATAATTTCTACAGCAAACAGCTCTACTGTCATGAAGAATTATGACACAGAGTGGAGAGGGAGGGAACAAGATGACACATGTTCATGAATCCAAATCCTCCTTTAGGCAGAACTGTAAGACTACCCATTTAAAAATAATTATGTTTCTATATTGTGTGTTCTAAAAAGTCTTTTGTGAAACATTGAGGACCATATTTCTAAATCTGATCGTGCTGGGAAGCATCCCAGGATCACAAGAAGAATTTGAGAGGAAGCAAAATTCATACAGAAGCTTTGGAGACAATTTCAAGAAGATGAGCAACATAATGATGGATTTTTGAACTCATAAAAGCCTATAAATGACCTCATTTTAAAAGAGAACTTTTTTTAAAAAAAATTATTCTCTGTACTCTACTCACTTTCTCCTTGAATATTTTATGTAAGAGCTGGAGTTCGGATTCAGACTTCAAGTAAAAATACCCCACCCAAAGAATCAGCTGTACACACAGATCAAAAGCAGAATGGGATTTCACCTTGCAGTACCTCTCCTTTCTAATTAGGATGTTCTCTGCAAACCGTGTTTTTCCAGTAAATCATGCAGAATTCTGGTTGTTTTCGGTTTACAAATCAAATGCTTGCAAGGATGATAAGATACGTGCTCCTGGTTTTCAATATTCTTACCACACGGTGGCAACATAATTTCCACCTTTGTGGTAAGGACGAGGGAGGTGAGTTAGGTCAGATTTCCTCTTTCATTACTTCTTACTCACTCTGATGATTATATTTGTAGGTGGCAATTACAGTATTCTGAGGTTCTGCTTTCCATTTCCTCTATAAATTTAATAGAACATTGTTGGGTTTATTTTTCAAATAAACCCTGCAACATTTCTAAGGACATTAAGCTCTGTTATATAAGGTTTTTCTTTTAGCTAATGCAATATTGCATGTTTCTCTGATCTCTAATGAAGTTCTGAGGACCACTCTGGAATTATTTCTCTTTGCTAACACATGTTCATAAGCCCTTATGTATTAACTCCTTCTTTTCAAGGTCATCAGTATCTCTCTCCTTCAGCCTTTGTTGTCTGCACATCTCAAAAAGACTTAAACACAGTTTGAAAATAACACATGAAGCACTAAAGAGAAAAACTAGGAATAGGTACATGGCAAGGAACTAGAAAAAAACTAATCCTAGAGAACATTTACAGATTTTAAAGAAACTTGATATATGAGGGAGTTACAAGGATACTAGGATACAGTTAGGAGTACTTTCATGCAAATGAATGCATTCATTTGAAAGGACTGTCCTATTGTGAAAATGAAAAAGAAAAAAAATCTGTTACCCCCATCACAATTTCAAGCCATCACAAATTTAAGGCTCAACTAGTTGCACTCTGTGCACTAAAGGTTATAGTCATAGAGGAGACTCCGCTACATCACAGAAAATGTTATGGGCAATACCACAGAGCATTCAGCTTTGGTAGCTTCGGTGCTCAGGACTTAAAACTCTTCCACTCACATTAAAATCTCCAGAGTCTTTTAAAGGTGAAAAGAGACGCCTTCCAAATCCAAAATGAAGGAATTCTTTGATAAAAGGCCTTTTTAAAAATTACAAATCACAGTATTTAGCTCCCAGTAGCATTCTGTATTACCATGCTGCTTGATGCGAACCAAAACAGTAGACTAAGATTTTCCCGAGCAGATCAATGCAGAAAACTTCTCTTATAATTGAGAATCTTAAAACTTATTACAATTAGGAACCAGGGAACATTATATTTTCTGTCATTCTCAAAAATTGAAATTTTAGGTCATTGTTGTAACAAAATTATCTGCCACGCAATCAGCAGATCATCAAAACGGTAGTGCAGGCTCCTTACAGCATAATTGTTCAGCACCAAGAAAACACAGAAGGGCATTGAAATGGCCACAAGCCCCTTAAGAAGGCAAATCTGGCACACGGTAGCCCACAGGTGTCTGCCCATTCATGTTTTATTACTTACCCGTCTTAGATAAGATGGTTTGTAAAATAGGCCATTTTTTCTCCAGTTTTGTTAACTGCTCTTGTTCCGTGGTTGAGTTGCTGATCGCTTTCCCTTGTAGTCCAGTATCCAATGAAGACTGGAAAACAGCTGGTGCAGAAGCTCTGCCATATGGTGGTTACTTATAGCGACATAAACTAATTGAGTGTTGAGGATGATATTTATCTGGATGCTTTATCTTTTAGCAACTGCTTGTATGTCAGTCTGACTGCTCTAGAAATAGTACCCTTGCTCTTCAGTTCTCCTGATCCATAAGAAAACACAGTACTGGCATCTCCATGTCCTTGTTGGTATCAACACTGCACCACTTGCCTTCTTCACTTCAATTTGAAAAATTTGAAGAATAATCTACTGTGACATCCACATTTCTTGCATTCTGAAGTTCCTTAATTGCTGCTCAGCGGAAGAGATGGCAGCTGGAAACACCAACATGCAAATCAGAGCCAAAAATGCCTTCTTTCTGCAGCTAGAGATCCTCAGGTCAAGTCAAGCCCAGAGAGCAATTTTGAAACTCACTTTCCATACACAAAGATGTAACCTCCTGCCCGTTGTAGTGCAGAAAAGAACCAACTTGAGCTTTGCAGGGGCATCCTGATCCCCTATACTACCTACAAGACCCACTTGCCCTTCAGGAACCTCCTTGGACCCAAGATTGTTTCCAGCTAATATTAGGTTTTGGAGCTATAGTTTTTTAAATACACTTTAGTTCATTTTATTTTGTAATTTGTTTCACCAAGAGAGTGGTCTCCTGAATTGCCAGCTCATGAACTGACTTTGCCACAGTTTCTGATGTTTTGATCTTACTACATTTATAGAACAATAGAGAGGTCAATTCTGTAGTTAGACTCACATTTCTAAGTGCAACTTTCATTCTTTTCATATATAGCTTTCAGATATACCAGATATACTATGGACAGAGTACATTCCTTTTTATGTACATATTTTTTATTCAGGGACAATAGCAGTGAGATGAAGAGGATGGCTATTTACATAGGCTGTAGTTTTTTTTCACTGGTACCTACATTTCCATAAGCAAGGTTGCACCAAGAAAGAACCATTGCATCAAGAGAAAATTTGCAGAAAGTTACTTTTCAAGCTAAATTGGTAGAATTATGCGCTATTTTTGTTTGTTTATTTATTTATTTTGTGTGACTAGCCTCTTAATTTTGGCTAGTTTTTTTGATACTTTAATCATTTCTTCATAGCGGGAAAAGTTGGAATCATTTCTTCATCATTTTCGACATTAATTACAAGCATTGTATATATGAACAGGCATTCTGTAACTACACAAACGGACATTCTGTAAATTCTGAAGGAATGTTTCAAAAAACTTCTACGCTGTAATCTCAGAGTCAGTATGTTTAACTGCAAAGAAATGAGAAAATAAAACATCAAAACTATGGGTAAATTCATACAACTATAGGCCTACATGAGAACCCAAAGAAATTATCTACTCTCCCTCTGTGCATTTTTTAAGAGGGGTGCATTGGTTTAGAGTCACACATTATATTTCCAAATATAAATAAAAATGGGATTTCTGGTCTGTGGTTCTCCCACCACTCTTTTATTACAAGAATTTTTGTGTCAAACTTATACAGGAAAAATATCAGTCTAAAAATTGACTTAATTTGCAAATGTGGCATACCGTTCATAATCTTTTTTTTTCCCTAGGAATACTGTAAAATTTAGACATTTCCTATGCAACTTTGTTGGCTATGGACCTACAGCATAGAACCATATGGACCTAGCAAGATCTTTCTGCTAGGTGCCATGGAGCAGATCCCCATCACCTCTATTAGAAGCTCTGGATTATTCCTGACTATTTTGTAGTATATGAAACACAGATATACCAATTAGTTAATAAAAATACTAGCATTATCAGAAAACTGGGACACTGATCTCCAATAAAATATTTAACCTAAGGCTACTGTAAATGACATTGGTAAAAAGAAATAATTTCTTACAAGCAAAAATCCATAAGAGCTCTTTTATATAACTTTCCAGATACCATTTTTTAGAAATATTTGACACAGTGATACAGAACCTACTTTCAGATACTTAGCAGTTACTGCTTTCAATACTCAGATACTGATTTACATTTTTTTTTTATTTGTTATTCATTCATTCCTGCTTAAGTTAAGCAGTAGCTAACCAATTAGGTTTAACTTGTTTGCAAACTGTGCAGCTCTTTTCTCACTTAAGGTAATTTAAGAGCTATCTGCATCCCTGACAATGCAGTAACAGTAAAATAACAGCAGAAAATAGGAGAGACTGCCACAGAGGTAGGGTTAAATTTTATGTCTATGTTGCACATCAACTAAAGCTGCAGAGATCAAAATACTCTGAATTTAACCTGCTGCAACTGAGTACAATGGCGCTCTCATGTTTGCTATATACACTATAAATCTAGTTTCAGGGGAAGTGTCATATTAATTTCAATAATCTCCTTAATCACATAGCCAAGTAGATCTTCACCAAAAGTCATTCCCAAATAGTTTCAACTCAAGAGATTGTTGCCTTATCTTTAAAAAGTCTAAGCATTGGCAACTGCAGCCTGTGTCACTTCTATTTTTGTTACTACTACAAGCATGAAGATATCATCACTCCATGATAAAAATGAAGAACGAACTACAGGACACTGCATGGAACTGTAAGAAATTACCTAAAATTGTATAAGAACAGAGCTTATGTATTTAACATCTCCCATATGAATATGCCCAGACTGACATTACCTCTACAAAAGCAGTACGTAATTCTAGGAAGGACAGTTTTCTTTCCATTATTGGCCTGAGCAGAGCTCCTGTGGAGAAGATGACCTCACTGCGATAAGGGACATCAACACAACCCCCACAGAAGCATCAAGGCTTTCCTGAAGAAAAGCCCATTTGAAAAGGACCTCTATGAATAAAGGCAATATACTGATAACCTCCATGGCCAAGCACGTCCTTGCTGACAGTATGGCAGCCGTGGACAGAGCTAGTGACACCAGCATGGGCATCTGGTTTCCTTCCATTGCCCAGAGGAGACCACTGCCCACAGTAAATAACACTGTTTTCCTTCCAAAAACTATTCAGAAGCCTGAATGATGGGAATCCAAAAACTAGAGGGTGACAGGTGTTGGATTTGGCTGGCAACCTCATTCCAAACAACCTTCTGTAGGAGAAGGTTAAAGACCGAGCTATAGCTGGCAAGCACATTGCTCTGCAGTGCTGGCTTTTGAAGACAGTCCAGTTTTCAAGAGCTTGCTGATTTCTAGGCTGGCATTCACAATGTGCATCATAAATGGTTCAATATTCTCTGATCATGGCCAACTGAGAAAGGCCACAAGTTGACTCCAGGTGATGCAACCTATCATGCAAGCATCCCTATGACGAGAGAACTTCAGCCAAAGCAAGGGAATTTCTTCCAAGCCTTTCACTATGTGATTGGATGAAATTGAAGGATTTTTTTTTCCTTCTAGTTTAATATAGATGAGGTAAAATAATGCTATAGAGAGTTGTTCTTCTTTGCAACAGAATTATTTACAGTGGAAATATCCACTTTGAACACGTCTAAGAGTTGTTCTGTCATTCTTAGCTTGACTGGAATAGAAAGGGGCATTTTTTTCACATTTGGTTCAAATCCACACATAAATAAAGGTACATACACACACAAAAAAATAGCCACTTACATTTCCAGTAAGCAGCTCCATAATGGCCAACTGTGAATTTATGGTCCCATGTCTCTACATAACAGCTGCACGTTCTTAATGGGCAACACAGAACGATGCCCAATATGCAAAACAGAGGAAAGCTTTCTGTGTGAGATGACAATGTCACTGAAACATCAAGCTGGTTTTGCTACCCTGCCCTCACAAGCACAGAAATCAGAGAGTAAATTCCATGTTACCCTCTCTTCTACTCCACAAAGGAAATGGGAAGAACTAAAAATTTATCTTGAAAAAATATTTTATGAAAAATATTTCTTGTGCCTGAAAATATGTGCGCTGAAAAATAAACACATTCTCTTCACTATCCCAGTGAGTCTTCCCGTAACATTGCCAGTAAGGAGTCTCCTGCTCCATCTAATGGCCTCATTAGAGCTGGCCCCTCTTGTCTGGAGCTCTGGCTCTCGCATCCTCTTGGCAAGAGATTAATTTACCTTAAAAATTTCAGTGATGACTCAGTCTGATTCTTTATCTCACAGCCCCCACCAGGCCTTGGAGTTACGGTTTATTGGGAATGTCTAGCCTTGCACTATGAAAGATGAGGATCACTTTCTCTGATGCTGAAC
This sequence comes from Crypturellus tataupa, assembly GCA_034781795.1. NCBI lineage: Eukaryota > Metazoa > Chordata > Aves > Tinamiformes > Tinamidae > Crypturellus > Crypturellus tataupa. The sequence goes on from JAWLRI010000516.1 coordinate 1,021,878, forward strand.
GGGAATTTTAGGAGTTATTTGCTCTCAGCCATGATTACAAATGTCCATTTCCAAATTCAGGTCTAATTTTATCATCGCTTCCTTG
>JAWLRI010000516.1:1021972-1126665 GCA_034781795.1 Crypturellus tataupa
GGCCCCCCCCCCCCCCCCCCCAAAAAAAAAAAGAAAGAAAGAAGTTTAGATTTCTAGCATTATATAATAAAGATCTGAGCACAGTATCCGCAGCCTTACTAGCACTTTTTCAGCAATAAGATAATTTCCAGGCTCACAGAATTAATAGCCCAAATTTAAGAAAAATATCTACTTGAGCTGCTTGAAATACTCTAAGCATAAAAGATACTGCTCAAAATAAATGCTATTTGCCTTTGCAGCTGTTACCAGACACTGCACCTCTGAGACTAGCCATGCATGTTCTAAATATACTCTCTGATTTTTGTGAGAGACTGATTAGATTATGGAAAGGATTTTACGCTATTACCGCATTCTCTATGCTTTCTTTATAAAGTCTCGAAAAGGAACATAAAGGCTATCAGCATGAATCAGCCAGTAGCTTTGGGTGGGTAGTTCCCATAAGCTCAGGGACTGTTTCAGGGAAATATATGTGAGGGGAAACTGGGATTTTTTTTTTTTTTAAATAGAGCTTGCAGTAAATTTCTGCAGTTTCATTGTCTTAATGAAGATGACATCCTGGCCTCTCCCACCAGGTGTCACTACAAAGTCATATAAAGGATCTGTCTGTGATATCTGTGATAAGATGCAGGCAGAATGAAGATTAATAAAACACGAATGAGCTACAGCTGACGAAGAGTCTCTTTTCACTCCTCCTCTTGCTCCCAAACCTAGCCAAAAATCAAACTTCAAAACAGTGCTGTGAATAAAGCACAGCAAAAGAACAGAGTATTAATTTTATGTCATGGGCGCATATAACATTGCATAAGAGCTTTTACATAAACGCCCTGTAAGATCTTATTGGTGCCCAGTTGCCAGCTGTTGTTCTCTCTTTTTGATGGGAGAATAAGGTGAGGTCCAGATGTCACAGCCCCTGTGCCAGGGCTGTTTAAACTGAGCCACCACATGGATATTAACTTCGAAATGATCTTTACAGACTCATAGGACAAACCACGGCTTTACGCCAGGGCGCCATGGGAAGGGCCCTGTCCTCCTTGGTGGAGCTCTGTAGAGTCTGTCACCTGCAGGACCTATCCCAGGTCCTGCAGCAGTGTGACCCACAGTATCCAGCATCACAAACTCACCACTTAATAAATGTTAATGATCTTAATGAGCTTTCCAGACACGGCACAGCGATATTGCAGCTTTCTCTTTGTCACTTACTGGTATCTCTAGCAGAGCTCCCTGGTCTCTGCTTTCTCCCAGCCCCTGAATAGAGCCTCTCCAAGTGTCTGGTGGCAAGTGGAGACACTTTAATTACACCATGACAGAATTCATTTCTGGTGTGCAAGATAAATGAAGTTGCTGTTGAAAAGTGCTGAAACAAAGTGCTTTAAATGAAATCAATTTTAGCTGCACTACACGTGTTGAAATGCACAATACTTTTTATTAAGGTAATAAATATATATAAAGAACATACTCTTACCCTGCCACTTTGAAAGCACTTTGTGCTCTAGCTCTGTTTTAGCATTATCTTTAAGCCTCATTGTCCCTAAAACATGCTCAGACCAACAGTGGTCATACGACTGGCAGTAAAATATAAAACACGCTCTGCTTGTGCTATTCATTTAAATGTTTAGCTAGTTTCAGCCTCAGAACTTTAAATTCTCTCTTATAGGCTATCATTCCTTTTTAATATAAACATGCATCAGACACAGCACTGAAAACGTTAAGTCCCACTATATGAAAACATTGTAAATGTTTATTTCAGTAATAAAAGCCATGCTTAATCTACACTTTCATGTTGTAGTAATCTATGTACCAACCTATAACCTTCCAGCTAAATGCACTAAGTAGATTAAGCTCCGATTGATTTGAAATGTTTTTCACTATATTATCAAAAGCCAACAGTTCAGCATAAATACCTTGAAGAATTTTTTTCCCCCCTTTGGCAGATTTACGAAAGTAGAGCTTAGCTTGAATCAAAATGAACCCCTGCATTTTTACAAGGCAAAAAGCCTGTCAAATCCACTCAAGATCTGCTCTGTTTCTGGACTTTCTAAAACCATCTGATTAATAGTACCATATATCTATTCTGGGGTGACAAAAGCAATCATGTTAACAGAGAAGTGCTCCCTCTGGTTCTAGGGCTCGTATCAACCATGGAGCTGCACCAAAAGACGACACTGCCGGGACTGGAGTTTCTGTAAGGAAGGATGCTGAAGAGCACCCAGAACGGGTGGGTGGGATGTAGCCGCTTGCGGTAAGAGATCTTACAACTTGGCTTCCTCGTGTTTGCAGCACCATGAATTTTTTTTTGTATGTGCTGTATTTGGGGAAAGCGAGAAGTAGGTCACGAACTGTTACAGTAACCCACAGAGCACGCGGGAGCTCGGCTGCCGGCGCTCGCTCAGGTTGTGAACTTGGGCAACCAAAAGAGCACACGCGGGAAGAACGGCGCTTCCAACGCCTCGCGACGCTGCCTCGGCATTTATCACAGCTCGTTCGCAGACGAGGTGGTGGGGGCAGCTGCGCAGATGGGATGAGATTTCCACATATGTTCAGAGTCCGCGGCGGTAGCTCGCCGAGATGACGGCAGCGCAAACACAACGCGGTTCTCAACATCATCCAACCTCGCTGTAGTAGTGAGGTGTGGGAGCATCCCAGCTGCTGGTTAAGAGAAAACTCGGTCCCATTGAAAAAAATCATCGCTTATGTAGGACGAGCTATAGACAAGCATCTCAAAAGCATTCACACATTCAGCAGCTCCTGGATTCTCTGAGCCAGCACCCTGTAGGTTGTCTAAGGTACACAGGAGATATAACACAGGAGAAGGGGTTCAGCTTATGCAGTTCAGCTCTGGCTCCAAGTTCAGCTTCTGAACAAGACTCAGGGGACATCTATATCCCAGGATTTCTTTTGGGTCTCTCTCTACGTTACTTTTGAAGTAAGAGAAGATTTTACTTAAATATAAACCGTACTCAGACACAAAGTGGCATTTCCAAAAGGGTTCTGTGTTCTGATTTTGACAAAACTTACTGCCAGTGAATAAGAGGTTCAGTGGTCCTCTTCTGTACCTGCTGTTTAGGGAGGCTGCAGAATCTGATCTGGTAGATTCGGACTGTATTTGATCGTGAATTCAGGTGTTATCCCAGTATATTAACATGAAGTTAACAAGAAAGTTCATTATAAAAGGACAAACCTGAAAGTCAATGTCAGCTATGAAATTGCCTGAGCAATGAAAATATGTGTCAGCAAAACCCAAGTGTCACCACGGGCTTGCTCAGAGCTCACCAGCATGACAAACTCCTCCTGGCAGCATGGGGCTGTGGCAAGACTCTGTGAGAAGACCTTATGTACCAAGGGATGTTTATCAACTAAATATGGTTGCTAATATGCTCATTTGACCTGCAGAGTCAAACAGGACAGCCAACATCTTCAGCAGTAAATGAATAAATAAAGAAAAATTAAACAAAATTAGCATTTTGAAACTTATCTCCTACTTGGATTACAGAGTGCTTCACAAGGAGGAAATCCACTTGCAAACATTCTGTGGTATGACATAAACACACATTTACATTTTGGAAGCAGTTAAAGTCAGTATTAGATATATCCCAACGATGTGTCTGATGAGTTTGCAAATGGATGTGTGCAAACTCTGATCTTGAGTGGGACCAGCTTCTCTGGGAGTTACAAATGAGAAACAATTGATATTATTTCCCTCATTTTTGAAACCAATAGGCCTTGCTGTGTGCAATACAGAGTGACTTAAGGAATGCTTTGTGTTTTTATGCCAATTAATGGTGAATAGCATTTTTGTAAGCTGCTCTGAACCATTGAGGGCCAAGGAAACTGGAACCAGCCAAAAGCGGCTCAATTAGCAGACCCACCTGGCCAGTTCTGTTTGAGGAGCTAAGAAAAGCATCAAAGTGGCAGTGCTGAGACCCGCGGGAGGAAGCCTTGGGACTTGTTACTTCAGAGAGAAAATATGTCAGAGGAAAGAGACTGCCAGCTCCCTAAAATAGGATCCCCATGAAAATAAACTACTGGGAGCATTAGCCAGGAGCAGAGACAGGAATTTGTTTTGCATGCATGGATTCTGCTCTTTATTTTATTTTGTTCTGCTTAACTATTAGCGTAAAAGCATATTACTTGCTCCAGAAGAACAGGGAGTAGCAGCGATCCTTTCTATGCCAAGGACCAGGCTTGGTTAGCAAAGCAGCTTCTCATAGACACCCAAAGTCCCATTTGTTAGTTGAAAGGAGATGAAGTAAAATCCTTGCACACGAGCACAGACCCTCTGCCTCATCAGGCCCATTCTCAAGGGAAAGAAGCCAATTACTGTGAGGACCTGTCTGCTTTAGCTAGCAAGATCTGGGCAACTTCCAGGTCCTATGTGCCCCACAGTGCTGTGAAAAACAACCAAATCAAGTAAAATTGTTTCTTAGCTTCTTTCCTTAAAATAGAACTGCTTCCCCTCCCCATCTCCATCCTTTTCTGTGATTTGAAAGCTAGTATGCCTATGAGTGATTGCAGGTGCCATTAAATAATGAAGCAGTTCTGCTCATTAACACTTCATGATTCATTACCTTTGGATTAAAGAAAAGAAAAAACAGCCTGGAAAACAGAATTTTTACAAATTTCACATTATTTCTAGTCCAGCACTTCAGACAAGTGTTAGCATAACAAATTTCCAGCTTGTGGCCCACCAGTCCCCAAAACTCAAATGCTGAACATCTAATCCCAGCCAGTTCTGTTGACCTAGAGTGTGATTTAAAACTCATACTAACTGCTGTCCTAAATATTTTGTCCTACCTTCATATAGCCAGTCGCTGAGCCCATTGAAAATAACACCTTCCTTTCCTGTGGAGACCACTCGGATGGCTTGTTTCCCCACATGGGCACAGTAATAGATGTTATTCTCAAAGATAAATATCTGATTTGAAGGGAGAAAGAAAAAAAGAGAACACCGTTAAGCAGTGACTCCATTATGAAATGTTTCATTTTGCTTTTACAATCATTGGCAGTATAAAAAAAAGAAAAAAAATCACATATCACATTTTAATAGAATCTGCTTTAAAAAAAAAAAGATTTCCATGGCTTTCTTCCAATGTCATTGACTGACAGAAAGATTCTAATTTACAACAAACTGAACCCGTAGTCCTCTGATACAAGTTTTACTTTTCTCCCTCCCCTCCCTCCTTTTCTCCTTCTCCTGTCTTCATTTCAGAAAATGAAATATCGCAGCTAAGGAAGACTGCAGGCAAAGGCACGAAATAAAGAACTCAGGGTTTTGCAGAAGTGCCCCGTGACACAGCAGCAGCTTGCAGAGGTGATGGAGATGCTATATGGTGGCCAAATCGGTTCTTCCTCATTTCCAGCTACTCCCTTTAGTTTCCTTAAACTATAACTGTCAGCCTATTAAAATAAATCCTATTTTAACACAAACACTCACTGCAGATGTTCCCCATCAACACATGCAGCAGCAGCCTCCATCACCTTGTCTGGGTGTTGGAACATGAGGGGGTCTATATTGAAGCTGCACAGCAGTGCATGTGTACCGAGGACCCAAAGCAGTGTGCTAGACCTCTCCTCCAGCCCTGCTGCCAAGCTTGTTTTGTCCTAAAGAAGTCTGGGTCTTTGGCAAGATTGAGCAGACAGGGACTTTGGAGGTGCCGGGGACTCTCATCCATCCCAGGTCCCCCAGCATGGGTGCACCCCTGTGTTAAGCTGCAGAAACCTCTCTTGGCTTGTTGCAATGATAATACTAGCGTCATGGTGAAATACAACAGGATCAAAAGGAATTAGACCTCGTCTTGTTGGCAAGGACACAGCAAGGGTTGCTCACTAATGGGTAGCTAAGCCTGTTTCTGCAAACACAAGATCACATATCTGGGGCCATCCAGCTCAAGGGGATGAACTTTGTGAAGGTAATTCCAGCACAAAGTAAAATCGGGTAGTGTAAAATTCTTATCAAAATTTAAATACCACAATGTCAGGAAAGGAGCCCAGTGTCAGACTGCTGAATAAGCCTTCTGGTTCTAAAACTTAATTTTATGTGAATCATTATACCTTTTGGTACTAGATGCTTTAGGAAATCAGGCTGTTTAGATCAGGCTCAGAACTGATGAGTGAGCTCAACTTTAGGCAGCTGTTTTCAAAACTCCTGGTCCTTGTCACCAGACTTTATCGTGCAGTTAAATGCTTTGCCCTGTATGTTCCTGCCATGCACAACACAAATCCTCTTCCCTCCTTCCCCCGAGTGAGCTGCATCTGTTCAAAGCAGCATTCCTGTTTGCTAAACATTTTAGTTTCAATCAGGCTGAAAGGATATAATGAACAGGGTATCAGGAAAGCCATTTGGACTGGAAGACAAACTATTAATGTCATTTATTAGATATTTACAGATGGGTTTTTAAAAACTTGAAGATATTGGAACAAATGTTAAGTACCTGTCCCATGATACTAGAAGGCAATTTCTCATGTTACTCTTATGAAAAGATAGAATAGGGAAAAATATTTGCTTTTAGCTTATGTTTCACATCCTATTACAGTCTGTGTGTCACCTAAAGACGAGCTGGAAAGATCTCAGAAGCAAGGATAGATCCTAATTTAATTTTGGCAACTGATATAGTGAGTTTGCCTAAGGGTAGAAAGTATGACTAAAACTGTAACTTGCTTTTATTCCTTCTAGCCTACATAGGCTTTTAAACTAAAAAAAAGAGTTACATCCAATTAACATTTTTGCAAGCAAAAAGTATGCTGTGGAAGATTATAAACCTCTTCCCTACCCTGATTTTCAGTAAGTAGAGAGAGGTGTTGAGTAAATGGTTCTATACTGTTTTATACTATTTAACTGTAGGGCTAAGTGTGTAGCTACTGTGTGTGGAAGGGCTGTTGGGTTTAAATGTATGTAAAAATCAGGAACATTGGATAGAATAAGATACAGATCTGTCATCAGAAATACATCACAGATTGTGCTCAGCCAGGAAGATGACGGGGGCCATATGTCCATTGCGAGCAAGTAGATATGCTTTCAGCTGTGATGAGCTTAGTACTTTCTCTCTCTTCTCTCATGAGAGAGAACAAAAGTCCTCACTCCGGATGTTTTTAGGTAGGGCTGCAGGCACACAGCGCTGCTTCTCCACAACACTGCCCCTCTCCATATAGCAAGCTGGTCACCCTTGCACAGCACAAACTGTGATGTGGACCCAAACCTCCACCTCCCAGAACTAGACGCTCTTGGGCTCCACAGGTCTGGAGGGTCTGGTCCATGTGCTGGGTTGGGAAGAGTCAAGTGAGCAGCCTATTCCTTCTCGCAGCAAATAAAGGCTTTGCAATGTTTTGTACTATATTAAAATCATTCAATTGGAAAAATAAACAGGACTGAATAATAGTGTGTTTTCCGCCCTTCTCTTTATAATGCACTGCGTTGCTTGTGTTTTGTTTTTTGTCTTTGCTCTTTGTCATTCAAAGTTTTATTACACTAATCAGACTGCATGTGTTATCAGGCAAACACAATGGAAAATATAGTGCTCTGACTTCAAACCATCTCCCATATGATTCAGAGCACCTCAGAGAATTCCAAATTATGCTCCCAACTACAGTGCGTTGTACCCTAAAATGTCAAGCATGATCAAGATAAAAGATCACTGAAGCAGCACACAGAAGACTTATGTGTAATGTATCTTATAAATTAAGAAAAAGCTTTTGAACATTCATTACTCATCGGAAGAAATGCCTTTACATTATTTCACATTCTATGTTAGAAAGATATTAGTTGATTTTATAAAATACCTTGATAATGTTTCCTGCTGTTTTGATTTTATGGCATTAAAGCAGCACTTCCTATCAAACGATCAGAATACTTTCAACTCATCAGAGTATAGGATGTTTTTGTAAAGCGAACTGAAAGAATAACATATGGATTTCTCTTTCATATTATTGTATGGTTGCTTTACACAGCAACACTAGAGTAGCCCAAAACAACAACAGAAGGGCTCAAGCTCTATTTTATGCCCTGTCTAAACAGTAGACCAAGAACAGGCCCCAAACTTCTGTCATCTTCTCTTTTGATGTCAGTATTTAAGCAAGACTTTACTCCTAACTATGCATCCTTGCACTCTACGAGCCTTCTCTTGTGTGTACGGCACAATAGGTGCTGCATTGAGTGCAGTCAATAATGCCATGGAAAATAAAACTATCCTATGCTGGGGATAGAGCCTCACTTTGAATGCCATGCCTCTTTTGGTCATGACATCTTCAAAAGGAAAGAGCACAGGAAACAGAAAGGAAAGAGCAGATATTCTGTCTGACAGAAGTAACACAGAGATTGAGAAACTGTTAAACTGTGTAACTGTTAACTACATAACAAGGAAGAGGAACCTGAAAAGAGGAAAAAAATTAGTCCTTTTGTTTTTCTAGAAAAACAGGATGACCTATGATATCTACAGGCAACTGTTTAAAATGAGTTAAAAGTGCAATTAATACATGATGAAATGGTAAAAAGTGCAATTAATTCATGGAATTCTTCACCACTGGGTATAATGCAAGAAAGAATATCATTCTTCTTCTGCTAAACATTATAATATGATTCACAAATACACAGTATATTAATACAAATAACTGGAATGACCAGGAAGATTGAGATAAAGATTTTTTTTCCCCTAAACTAAAACACACCCAACATAAGACCACAACCCTGATAAAAATAAATAAATAAATGAGAAATTTTCTATTGGCTTTATTTGGCTCAAGACGTCATCTGAAGCTTTCAGAATAATATATAAGTCCTTTAGCCCTAGGTGTCTGCACATCACCAACACACGTGGGCTGGGAAGAACTCTCTGCCAGGTTGTACGTAATAGTAGGACTGATTGCTATGAGCAATTATATGCCTTCATATGACACAACTAATGCTAGAGAAAGAATACTAGACTTCTTGGAACAAAACCCTAAGACAGAAGCAGAACATTAAGTCAAAGATTAAAAATTTATTCAGCACACTGGGCAACAACCCTATCCTCCTCCCTTTCACCTTGAAAGCTCAACAGCAAAAGGCAACAGAAGTTCCTCAGAATGGGAAGATGTGGAAGAGCATAAATGCCATTGCGTTAACTAACAGCAAAATAAACTTAACTCACTTAAAAAACACAGGGACTTGAATAACACTGACTGTTGGAAGGTGGATTTATTTTAAAATATTTTACAGCTGCTTAAAGGCTTCTGAAGTAATGTTCTCTACTAGACTGGATCCAGAGTGGCAGTAAATACTTATGTGGAAGTAATTAAATTATTAGTGTATTTCAATTGTTTATGGGGGATTTTTTTTCTTCCAGGAACCTAATGAAAATATTCTCCCTAAAACCAACGCAAAAGTCATAGCAGGCAGTTATCTGAACACTACACCTTCTCTTATAATTGCTCCCCTCCTTCCCTTCAGCCAAAAGCGTGAGTGCACTTCTTAATTTTTCTCAGGCCAACAGAAATAAATCCATGCCCATTAATCTGCATTTTACTGCTTCGATTTATTTTCCAGGTTTACACTAGAATTCAAAGTTGATGCTCTTTCACCCTCAGGTTCTAACATATACAACTTGTCTACTGAATGAGTAACATCACTCAAATTTATCCCTTGCAAGCATAAAGCTAAAGTCTGGAGGTTAATTACTTTAAATTGTAGGATACTGTAGAAGCACAAACTTTTCCTACATGGTAGGAGACTCTTCCACTCTGTAAGGTCAGCCCATAGGATTTAGTGGCCTAACATGGTTCTTTCCATGGGTAGCAAGGAGAGTTTGGCCACCAAGAGCTGGCCTTGATGCATGAACAGCCACAAACTGGAAGCTGATGCTTTAATTCCAAATCAGCCCAAATTTAGCTTCTGAAAATATCGTCTCAAACTCAAAGAGGGGGGAAGTTACATAGCACACTATTCTTGTCTTTACCAAACATACAGTATTTCATAGTCTTCTGTTTTTAATGGTTTTAATGCATTTAACATTAATGTCCATGCATTTCCCCCTCACCCCATGCAGAAGTTGGCTGTTTGCTGGCACACCAGCTTGTCCAAGGGAGGACTCTGGCAGAATAAATAAAGTAGTAGATTCCTGTTAGGATTCTGTATGTCTCACAGAAACGCTTATATTTATTTTGCAGAATCAGTAAAAGTTATAAGCATCTAGATATTTTACTGTTCTAGATGTCGAAAAATTACACAGAAGGGCCAATCCCTTCCACAACAGCATATCATTTTAACGGACAAATATGTACTACTACCCTCTTTCAACAAAGAAAAGACAAAGATACAGAAGATGAAACTCGAAAACAGGTATCTAGACCCATTTTAAATCCCTTTGTGTGTTTAAATCTTCTGACAGATATCAAATAGGATACATGGGAAATCTGTGCTGTTCTGGAATATGACTTAGAGGCCAAATATATTTAATGTGATTTACTTGAGGTGCTGCAGGTGCTATGTTTCAGCAACCATATCCTATTTTAAATGCCACATAGGAAAAGACCAGCAAAAGCACGACACAAACCTGGACAGCTTGAGCTACTACAGTGCCTTAACCATAAAACAATCTTTATCATGAAGATAGAGAGAAGAGATCCAAAAAATGTCTTGCTCTACCATGAACTGCATACCTAAGTGGCCACTTTGCCTGCAGGGTCACAGCAATCTTCAAGAGGACACTTACCTGAACTCATTACATTTCCTTCTCCAAAGGCTGAAGGATGGCTATTGTAAAATCCCTTTCAGTTAAAGAGTAGAGGAAAGCAGTTCTTATATGTATCTTGCTCTGTGCATTTGCCAACGCTGGCAGGAATCCACTCTTCCTCACACTGTGCAGGACCTCCCATCGCCTTTAATAGATACGTGGTTCCAAAGGGATGATCTGGGTCGTCTTAGATGCTAAGTACACCCAACAGAGAGACACAGGGACCACTAAAGATGTAAAGACTGTCTAACTTCAAGGACTTCACCATCTCCAGCAGCTTTACAGAGCACTAGATACTTCCAACTCCAAATAAAGTAAATCAATCCAGCCCAAATTCATTAGGTACCTACCATTTTGACTGAGGATAAACAGAAAACAGAAAAGGTCCTCTTTGTCTCTTCTTTGTTGAAAGAGGATAGTAGTACATATTTGTCCATTAAAATGATATGCTATTGTGGAAGGGATTGTCCCTTTGTTCTCTCAGGATCTGATCTAGCTATTGAGAGCAATGGCAACAGAAGCATGCCATCGTTAGACCATCAATGGTTTCATACGGGAATGAATGAATATATAACATGCAAGGTGAAGGCAAGCTTGGAACAGATACCAGACCTTCCTCCTAGCTAGAAGCACCCAGGAATAGGCTGGACACGGGTTTCTCACGCATGCCCTTCATCATCTCCGAGAATCCTCTAGCGCTGCCGCAAGATGCTACAGCCCCAGGAGAGGAACGTTCAAAGGCTATCGCCCCAGAGCTGCTGCTCACCATCCTTCCCACGTCTAAAACTTTGGATTCTTCCACCTAAATCCTAATCACACCAAAAATGTAGACAACAGTTAGCTACCCTTCTTGTCCTCTGAGGATATGTGTGGGCAAACAAATACATGAAATAAATCTGGACTTCTACAAAGTCAGGAATTTCCCTAATGGAGCAAGATTGCATCATTCTCTGGGGGTATAAATGGGAACTTAAGAGCCAGAAGATAAGTTAGGTGAGATTTAAAGGGTCTACCCACTTTCCATAAGTTTTTTCTTCCATTAGGGGTGCCTGTGAACAGCCCCTAACCAAGGACCTTATAACTTTATTATTTTTCGCTGTAAGAAACTTCCTTATAATTTTAAGCATTTTTATTAATTTATTTGATCAATTCTAAGAAGGAAAAAAAATTCATGCTTGGCACTGAATCGTATATTAATTTTAAATATATACGTATATGTACACATACATATATATGCATACGTGAGTGTATGCATATTTTGTCTACCACATATCATATAGAAAGCCTTAAAAATAGACAGAGGCACTTCCCAAACAGGTTGATCCAGGAAGGATCAAAGTATTATCTTTTCCTTATACTAAATAACTTGTTAGGAGTCATCAATGGATACATGGTGTGTGTAATCAGGGGTGGAAGTGTCAGATCTTGAACTTCCCTGTCAATTTTTTCTTGTTTTCTGAATGCCCTGAAACCCTCTGCACTGGTTTCCACACATATTTTGACAGATATTTCTGGGCCTGATCAAGCTCTCACTGAAAAGATGCATATGCAGAAAGATCTCTCCACTCACTCTTCTGCCGCTCTCCAATTCCGTTTTAAATACTTTGAGCATAGCCCCTCTCCCATAAATTTTGTTTTTCCAGTGCTATATGAAACCTGGAAGCTGAAGACTGCAAATGAAAGAGAGAGAGAAAGAATCCCTGCTGTTTTGTTTGGGATATGAGTTGAATCTTGCCCTTACTACACAAAATTAGCATGTACATCCCTGTCCTGTGATTCATTTTGAAGCAAGTATGATAACTGCTTTTTTATTTCAGTATAGCAAGGAAACCTGGCAAACATTGTACAGAAAAGGCCTTGACATCTTGCAATTATCATTCCTACACCAACTGCAACAGAAAACGTGTGATCAACCCAACACTTCTGTGATTGAACAACTGAACAATTCAATCACTTCTAAAGCTTGCTGCTGATTGAGTATGCATTAGTTAATGAATATTCTGCCAATCTTTTCTTTTGAATCTCAAAAAATAACACAAACTTTGATGTTCAGCTAGCTTCCTTAATGCATTCTGTCACAAGCATTGTTCTTAATGCATATGACATGATTAGGCCAGCTCTTATCAGTTCTTCAAATATGGTAACAAAACTGTGAAGTCAGTTCTCACCAGTGAACTTACATAATAAGAGCTAGCATTTTAATTATACTTTTACAGTTGCTATCAAAATATCTTCTGATAGGTGGTAAAGTGAAAGTTAGACAAAAACCTTCAAGGAATTTTCATTCTTCCTCTATAAATGGCTGAGTTTGGCAACTTAGGAAAGAGATTTATAACAAATTATGATGGAGGAGTGAAGTAATAAATTTCTAAATTAATATCTTTTATTTATAAAAGCCAATGTCATCATTAGAATCACTGATGAACCCTTGAAACTCTTCCATGTGATCAGCACAGAGAATCACGTCTTTATAAATAATTAACAGAGAAGGCTACAGTTTCAAATTTTCACTCAGGGACTTAAACTTTACTTCATTTCACAGTAAAAAACTAACCTATTCCTTACCAAGCCAAGAATTCAGAGGACATATCTATTCCTGAAGACACACAGCACAGAGATGCAAGCTACTTCAGTTCAGCCTTATTCTGCCTACAGAAGGGCAAAGGTGGCATTCAGACCAAAGTAAGGACCACACCAATATTAAAACAACTCTGAAAGAAGGCTGCTTTCAACACAAAGAAGCTGAAATCACCCTGGGGATCCACTAAAACCACAGAATATATCACTGCAGGTTGATGCATGTACAAATCACACTGACTTATCTGGTGTATCAACAGTTCAAAAACAGCATCCATGACTCCTCATCCAAGATTGAAACTTTGTACATAGGTAATATCAGTAGCATAAGAGACTAACAGCATTGAGATCAATGTAATGAAAGGAAGTGTAATTGATTTTGCAAAAGACAGTCATAATTCTATGAAAGGCAAATGAAAGTACCATATTCGGTAGCTTTGTTTATACATCTAGCAAACAAAGTGCAAAGAATCACCTTCTGTAAACTGTGTAAATCTCTTCATTTTAGCCAAGTATCTTGGAAACATCTAATAGTCATTGTAAAATAAATATTAGGAACTTAATTTTGTTTTCAATTGCACAGGATCAACAAGGGGAGGAATACTAAGAAACGGAGGAACATCAACTAAGAAGCCAGAAGGAATGGAAAAACACTCCCTTAAATGAAAAAGGTGTTTTCTATTTATAAGAGTAGTGTCTATCTAGTGTCCATGTGGGGCCATGGATATCCCAAAGACATCCAACAGACATAGCAGTTTGCACAGTAGTTTCCAGGCTCTGCTCCTGGATCTTCTGGGAGCTTCTTCTTGGATCACTGGAAGACTCCTGAGAACTCCTTGAGAAGTATCAGGTTGCCTGCTGCTGCTGGGTAAGGATAACTACAAGTATCTGGGACTTCCGGAAAGCTTTAAAACCTCAGTGTGGAGAAACTACCTTTGCACATCAGAGGCTTTTATGCAGGGTGAGGGGAACAGAAACAGCCCCCTAGGTCTGGTGCCACAGCGATGGATGACTGGGGCTACAGGAACCCTGGGTTTCTTGTTGGGGCTGGGAGAGAGAGTTTGATTACCAAAACAGATTGCCCAGAGATGTTGTGGCATCTCCACCTTGGAGTTAACCCAACAGGATGCCATCGGCAGCAGCAGCCTGCTGTGCTTGTGCAGGGGATCAGACTAGATCCCTAAAGGTCCCTTCAAATCCTGAACCATTCTGAGATTCTATAATATAATAGTTTTTTTTTGTTGTTGTTGTTAATGTAACATGATTTAAAGAAAGTATTTCTAACCATATTATCTGCAAATAATACAGAACATGCTTCATAGATGAATAATAAAGTCTGTATGTTGCAATTGATTCCTAGGAACAGTTTTTTCTAAGACTACTATTTTTAGTAAATCACGTTTGTGGTGTCTAGCGTATTCAGTTATGCTAAGAGTACAGGGGCCTTTTGCCTGGGGGGAATGAAATTTCTTATTGGGAAGCAAGAAAGTTTATGAGAACTTGTAGATTTGAAGGTCTTTAGAGACAATCCAAAATTGGCAAAACTGATAAACAAGATAAAGTTCCATATAATGGCCTATAGGAGTGAAGATAGAATTCTATAATCCCAACACTATCTCCTTTTTTTTCCCTCTTAAACTGAGCATAAAAGAGATTTTTGTCTTGATGTTCCCAGCCTCAAATATATTCAAATCCTCTCAGGCTTCTGCAAGGCTTTTTCAGATTTTTGACATTGTATCATTACAAATGCAGTGCATTTCCATTTATATTCTGAGAGCAGGCTATTCACACCTGTAATCTTCCAAGGCCCACCTGAATAAGCAATTATCATGATTCTGGGTATTTAAAAAAACATATGTTTTAAGAAAAAGTAGGCTGTCCTATTTTATATTCTTCAGATAAAAAAGGAGGGTTTATTTCACACTACAAAAAGAACCATGTCTGCTTGGAATTCCTTGCCCCGGATTCTAATGGGGTTATTTTAATTTATAACTGCCTTGTTACATTAAAGTATGTATCAGTAAATTTACCATTTAGTAGGGAACTCTGATTCTGCTTTTAAGTTCTGCTTGATGGATTATCTTGTATTCTGTAACCTAATATCACTGATGGTTTTGTAGGACATCACTATAAATTAGATTATTTAATGTGAGACGATACAGTGTTTCATTTTAAATATTTTATTGTGTTATACAATGTCTGGCAAGGAGACAGCATGGGTTAGTTATCAACATAAAAACCAGCAACTGGGATTCGGAGTTCTTCTGTTTTACATCACCTGTTATACATCACCTGCCCTTGGATGTGAACTATTCAGTAAGACTTTCCTCTTAACATAATTTTTAGGAGTAGCAGTCATCAACACCTATTAAGTCAACTACTATATGCTATTTAGTTGCTTGAATAGAACTTTTGCTCTTTGAAGCAAAAGGAAACAGCTTTTATACCATAAACTAACAACTCTGCAAGAACTACAGTTGTAACTTCATAAGCACGTATTTAATGGACAGTATCCACAAATCATGGCTTTATAAAATGCTCCAAATCCTTATACAGAGTTCTAGGGAAATAAAATGCATCTTTTCTAGTGGTTAGGTCTTTGAAATGAAAAGTGCCCATAACAAAGAAATGCACATTTGGTATACATAAACTACAGTTGACATTAAATTAACCTCAATATTTACAATTTGCATTAAAGATTTTTAAGGGTCTCTCTCCCTTTCTTTCTCCCTTTCTTTCTTTTTCCCAGTGGAACTCTACAGTACCACACTGTACTGTCAGGAATTTTCTGTTTTTGTGCTACTGCAGTAGTGTATAATGAAATACAGTAGCACATAATGAAAGATAACTCAACCCTTGCACCATAGTGCAACAACAAAGTGATTTGTTTTGTAACAAAAAGGAAAAGAGTTCTCACCTAGCAAATCTGTCAACAATATGTATATCTTGTAGGTACAGACTCAATTTACTTAGTGAAGGTTGTAAGTGTCCACAGTATTTAAGTATTAGTTATGTAAGTCTACTGCAAGGTACATATTGTCCTCCTCAAAATCTTAAGTGACTTGTATAAAGTGGCACAGGAAGCCAACAGCACAATACCAAATCAGACTGTCTGACCTCTAGGTGTGATGCCCTAAACACCACATCATCCTCTGCCCCTTATATTCAAATTTTTAAGGTATTAAATATTTTTGGATTGATTGGGAAAGATTCAGTGGCACGTCATCAAAGCCACTTTTACTTTACAACTTTCACATCCACAAAAATAGCACCAGCTTATTTAGAACAATTGCCTATTTTTTTTGTGACATTTATTGTAACAGCAGTTCTTTTTGTACTTATCTCACTCTTTTGCTAGTTGTGAAACTATGCTGAAAGGGAACAGGATACATTCACTTTCAGAAAACACAACAACATCAGTGCTGCCAAAGATTCCCTTTGGTGAATGAGGACTGAATACACATACCTGCTATAATGCTAAAAGAAATAAAAAGCATGTCCAAAAATAAAAAATAGGGGACTACAGACACTGCAACCAAGGAGCAGAGACTCCTCTGAAATAAATGGTGATGGGGTTGAGGGGCAGCAGGGGGCAGCAGGTATTAGGCTTACATGTAATATATCTCACTGGGGGCTTCTTAGGCGCTCATGTCCAACCACCAGGAAACAGGACAAGGAAAGAGAATATACATTATTATTCCAAAACCCTTGCATTTCCCAGAACGGAAAAGTCTGAAAAGAGCTGCCAGCTACCTCGGAATGCTCCTCTCCATGTTTAAGGGCACAAACTGTGAGGAGGAAGGGAGAACCTATCCTTCTTTTTAACTAGCAGCATTACCAAAGCAGAATGATTACGTACAGCAGGCTGCAGCTAGATACTGATTCCACTGTCATTGCAAAAGAAAAGGTGAGAGAACAGCAGCTTAAAAAATAATGATGCCAAATCTATGAAATGAAGCTGGAAACAATTAGACCTGTAGCAATTATACCTGCAGCAGAGCAAAGGCCCTGCTGGATGACAAACAAGAAGAGATGAGTCAGTACAGCTGTGGAACACAGTCCTCCTCACTTGCCATCCACTCAGCCATTCTGCCTAGGACTCAGCTGGCATGGGCAAGGCAGGCAACACCCTGCCAATTAGAGGAGCACTCCAGTTTAGCTCCAGGTGTCATCCTTTAACCAGCTTTTCACTTCTAGATACCCCAGTTAGCAAGGCACCATGCTGCAGTGTTGAAGCAATTTGATAAGAGCAAATTAAATGGGCAGGTTCTCACTCTGTGCAGCAGGATCCATCATGCATGTTTTTATACACAAATGAATTCCAGTATTTCTCTAAATTGCATTGCATTTGATATACAGCAGTATGTGTAACAACAAGCTGTTTGCCAGCATTAGCATTCATTGTTTGAGGGTACCTGCAAAGCCCTAACATGCTAGGGCTGATTCACTTGCTCCTCCTTTTTCCTGGTATTTGCATTTTATTGAAATTGAGATTTCTTAATGAAACTTCTACACCTGCTGTGAAACATAACTTCTATTACATTAGAACCAATTATACACTTGATTGCTGCATAATCTAAAAAAAAAATGAAAGGTAGTTGCTGCCCCAAATGTTAACACTTGAAAAGGCTTATTCTGTAGGAACACAGGAGGAGCCCATTTTGACCCTTCGGTGGGTTTGTAAAAAATGCAAGCCCATAAAAAGCTTTTGGCAGATAGGTACAACTATAAACCTTTTCCTGTATATTTGGGGTGATTTCTTTAAATAGTGAGAACAGTAAACGACTGACTGGCCAAGAGAAGCACAATAACATGTTTCTCTTTCCTGGGGAATAAATAATATAATCCGTGAGAGAGGTTGCCTAGAGAATTCTGCAAAACTGCTTCCTTGGGCATCTGATGTGTCACTCTTGTCACTAGCAACATTTGTACTGAAGTTTAGCAATCCTGTGAACAGTGCTTTAATCTTGACAATGCAGCCAAATATTCAATGCACGTAATTAGGGAGACTCTATTGTTTGTGCCTTATTTATGACACCAGCGTGATGTACGTACGCAGTCTGTCCTTAAAGTAAACATTGCAAAGCCGGAGGTATTCATTTAGGGTAACAGATAAAAACTAACGTGAACAACTTTGGTGTTTTAGGGCTATTTGAGCACTTCAGTTATGGGTATGTGCTGAAAACAGTCTAATAGTCCGAGAAAAAAAGATTGTCAGAAGTTTCTCTAGTAGAATTGAAACTCTGGTGAACTGGGTAGCTGAGAGGCCACTGATGCCAAGATCAGAAAAAGAGGAGAATTAAGGATTTTCCAAGGTAAGCATACAGAGAACAGACAGGGCAAAGATACTCTTTTGCAATCCTATCATGACACCGACATCCTCATATATCCAGAAAGTATCATACAAATTGTTTGGGGGAAATAAAACCACCAGACACTGCGTGGGTACTACCACACCAGGACAGAGCCTGGGGGCTGACACTGAGTACTACAGGGCAGTATGGACAGGTGAATGCACAGTGGAAGGGCTGCATTTCTCACTCATAGCCATTTGCACACACACAAAGTGAATAAATCACACTGCTATTCTGATCTAACAGTGGTTTTCCCTCATTCTATAGGGGCATAAATGGTGGCTCCTGACATAGTGTGGGAACATATCTAAGAGACGGAGGCCTTCCCATGGGAAGTGACTACAAAGGACTGAGCTAAAGAAGATAGTGGATATTCCCTGATCTGAAGGAATGTGGTCCTGGAAAGTCCCTGAACTGCAAGCATGAGAAAGTTGGGTGAGATAGAGCTGTAATCAAGCTTTTCAGTGACAAAGAAGGACTTGTGCACAGACCAATGGCATGAATACATGCCCGTTATCCATAACCAACCAAGTGCGGTAGAAGATGCGTGGACAGTAGCATGTAACCAATCGTTATGTATGAGTATGTGTGGCGAAAGAGCATGCTTCTGCTTGTGTATATAAGCACACTATTCGGGCTAAATAAACGGATCACGGCCTAATTCACAGGGAGTCTGCGTCCTTGATCCCCTCCTGATTCCTTGGGCTGGGAAGAAGTTTCCAACAACATAGGACAAAGGAGAGGAAAGGGCCCTCTGATAAGAGCTACATTTAGGAAACATGTTCCCCCTTCTACTAAACTTATTGGCTCTCTTTCTATTGACTGTGAAACTCATCCGGATAAAAGTCTGAATCATAGCCCAGCTTTGTCTGTTATGATTTACCTAAAATCTGAGAAAGGCTGAAGCATTGTTTTGAGGTGTCATAAGGGATTTTTTTTGTATTCTGATCTTCTGACATAGTTTTTCTCAATTCCAATATCTGCTGTTATTCATACAGCTCTGCTGCCATGTGTGGCATTCTGCAGGAAAGTAAGAAGTCACGAACAATGCTCTGAGGAGTTCATAATCTAAAAACTGGCATATAATTTAATGAGTAAAGACAATAGAAAACAAGATAAAAGGAAGATTGCTCCTGGGAAAGCTTCACTGTTTGTTCTTAATCACCAAAAAATGCAGATCACTCAAACCATTTCTGTTTCAGACATTTTTTTTTTGAGTGCTTAGACATGCAAGAAAGAAAGAGGTCAGACATAGTGACCAAAACTTCTTTTAGGAAGGAGGAAGAAAAACCCACAAAGGAGATTCTCTTTTGCCAGAGTAGAACAAATCAGGAGATTTCTAGAGGAAGGTTTTAATTTCCTGAAAACTGTGGTGCGTTCAAGGTGACTCCATAACCCTTCTCCTTCCTCCCCTTTTTCTGGGGAAATGCCATGTAAAGTGGGATCTCGGATTGTGTGCTGGAAGGAAGCTTCCCTAGCAGCAACCTTGGCAGCACCACAGTAGGCAGATACTCACGTCACTTAGGGCAATGCCAGGACCACTCTAAAACTCTCCAATGTCAACTTTGACAGTCCCTATCCTGTTACTCCTCTCGGTCCTACTTGACATTTTTCTTCTTCTCCTGCGACACAACCTACAGTCTATGTTCAGCATATGAACATTCACAGCATCAAGTTTAAGACCTTTGTTTTTCCCTACCTTTGCACTCAGTATCATCCTCACTGAACAAAAATTCAACAGTAACTAGAATGTTTAAAGGTACTTAACATCTGCCAGGTGGTCCACAGAACGGATGTGTACCAAACTCCTTTTGGTACTTTGGGCCTTTTGGAATTAAAGTTCTCACTCCATTCTCAGTAAAAATCAATGGAAAGAAGTATCTATTATTTTAGGATTAAAGAATCAAGCTGGGAGTAAAAGGAAAACCTTTCTTCTCCTAAGAAAGCCTAAGGAATTTGTAATGGCACATATAAAAGTTGAAAGCAGGACACTGCAGTGAGAAAAAAATGAGTTCTTAGAAGTCATTTTGCAAAAAGGCAAAGGCTGCTGTATCGTCCCATCTGTTAGGTTTAAGACTGATACAAGGCTCAAATCCAATTTTGCCAATGGAGAAGAGGAGAGGCCTCCCTGTTTATGTCTCTTACCTGTCCTCCAACTCTACTTACAGGCTGGCAACAGTACTGTCTACTATTGCAGTTTCTTGAACCATTGACTTTGAAAACTACTTGGTTAATGAGCAAAAATCCCCAAGGGAGTGTTGCTTGGAAAGGGACAGGAGAAACATGCAAAATTTCCTGGCCACTTTCAAAGGTCATTTTTGTTGTCTTCTTTTTCTCTTCTTGTTCCAACAGAACAAGATTGTTTGGCATATGCAGAAACTTAATGTTGGTTTTGCACCAGAAAATGAAGACAGGGAATTTGTCCAAGGAATTCTTGCTCTGATAATACAAAAATCGAAGATGGCAGTGGCCAAGAGAAAAAAAAAATGGAGATTTCAGGATTGTTGCAGCATGAAAGGCTGCATGAAACACAGTGACTCTGTCCAAAAAGACACATTTACTTCTCTGCACTTTGCCAAAACTACAGGGCAAATTTGGGACAAATTAATTCTGGACAGTCACATTCTCCACAAGGGTATGCTAATATGAATAAATAAATAAATAAATAAATAAATCTATTGATCAGATTTGGAATTTTGAAAACTCATTTGTGAACCAATAATATACTAACTAAAGCATACTGTCTATTATAAGGTTGTTTTATGTCCTGCTTTGGGAGAAGTAAGTGCATGATCTCAAACAACTGTTCATAAAATGTACTTTTTCTAAACTTTTTGACATAATTATTTTGCAATAAGTTCGTATATTTGGCAATGTGATAAGTAAATGACTTAATAAAACAAGCTCCTTTTAGCTAGAGCTAAAAAATCTTTTTTTTTTTTTTCCTGAAGCATAAAGCCTTTTGAAGAGATTTGATGCACACAGGATGAGATAAGGGCAAATCTAGCCTGGATATACATGCAGGTTAGTTTTAATTACTGTAACTATTTAATATTGACATTTCTAGCACGTGAAAATAGGCTACATTTATCACTCAGTTTCTGCACTGTTGGCCTCAGTATGAAAAGTTGTTTCAGAATTGTGCATGACTGTAGGTGTGTGCAAACAAAATCCTGGCTAACAGGCAGGCATCACAGGCTTTGCAGGTCCCAGGTTGGGCCATGAGCAGGTATGTGTCAACAAAGACAAGCAAAGATTATAATACCCACCAGCAAAGATTCTGCCCCCACAGGGTTCATATTGCTTAAATATTTCAATACTGCAGATACAGTTTTCATAAGTCATAAAGCTGTCAGTCAGGTTTCAAGAAAATGGTTTAAAAAAGGACTATTCTTTCTTTACTTCAGAATAACAGCAGCATGTTCTAGAAATTCATTTTAACATTTGCACTTTCTCTTACCAGCTGTTGCCCTTTTGGACCCCAACCAGCATACTGAAGCTTTGCATTGCTGACCTCAGGGGGATACAAATTCTGCGGATCCCTGCAAAAAGAGAAACACAAGATTTCAACTCCAAGAATGTCCTGCTTTAAGCTGGTGAATTCCCTCCTTTAGTAATCCACCATGCCCCCTAAAGTATGTCTCAGCTCGTATCATCTAACATTTAGTATTGGGTTTCAGTAGAGTTTTTATCATATAGTCATAACTATATAGTAGCAAGAGTTGGTAAGATCAAGCATTTAATTGACAAATTCCAATTCTTGCAAATTTAAACAGGTCAGTTATACCTATGACTTGTCTAAGCCTTAAGAATTACTCAAGGGATGGTAAACAAAGTAATTACTTTTATCAACTCTTTTAAATTCAGAAAGGATAAAAAATAATTATGTTTTTGAAATATAATGCCTCAAATAAAGTATAATTTCATCTTCTTTAACCCATGGCTTTTTGGCCTAATAATTTTTCTTTGGCAGTTTAGCATCTGCATAAGAACTGATATTCAGCCTGATATTCAAACTGATATTTTCCACAAAGGAAAAAATAAAAACAGAAGCTCCTATTAGTATTACACATCTCAATCTTTAAGGAAGTAAAAATGAAATACCCTTATTTTACTTTCATCCATTACCTTAATTTTCTAGCAAAGCATCGCTGCAACATAGCAAACGCAATATAGAAAAAGGGCTTCTTTTTAAAAATGTCAGGGCAGCATAATGTCACTTTATCATATCACAGACAACAAATTCTTCCATTTCCTTGATGGTATTTATACTCTGCACAAATAATTACATATTCTGTGCAGTCACATTGCTACAGTCCTGTGTATAGTAATATTCAACAAACACGAACACTAATCACACCCTTACACAGTATGCCTCATTAACAGTTTTCAAATTCCTGAAGGATATATCACCACTGGTCTGTAGGTAGGAATAACAAAGAATTTGAGGTCAATATCATCTACAAATAGAGATGGTAGAGAAAAGAATCTCCCTCAGGCAAGATCTCCCTTCACGGCTCATTCCCACTGCACTGGGTTTGTTACAGCAAATACGAGGACAGCAACAAGATGATTGTTTAGAAACAGATTTTGTCTGTTCTCTCAAATGTGAAGAAAATAGCGTGTCCTAAGAGCTCTTACCCCAAGGTAGGCTAGAAACAGGTCAGAACCTAAGTAAGGGAGGGTAGACCTCCAGGTCTCTAGCACGGTGGCAATACTAATGCTTACAGTATTCCCCCTTCCACCACACCTCTGCTGTGAATAGCCACCTCTGCTCTCCTGCTAGGAAGCAGATATCCATGATTATAAATAATAACCCATAATGTCTATGAGGCCACTGGAAAGTAGTCTGTGGGACTGATTAAACAAAGTGCTTGCAATTGCGGGTTTGATACAGAAGAGATCCATTAGAAATCTAGAGAGGCAACTGCGGATTGCTGAGGCATCAGTTCTTCAAGTCTGAATCCATTTCAGGGAATTGAGATAGTTTATGCCCACACAGAATCCCAGAATGGTTGAGGTTGGAAGGGACCTCTGGAGATCATCTAGTCCAACTCCCTGCTCCAGCAGGGACACCCAGAGCACAGGGCACAGGGCGGCATCCAGGCGGGTTTGGAAGATCTCCAGAGAAGATCCACAACCTCTCTGGGCAGCCTGTGCCAGGGCTCAATCACCCTCACATTCAAGAATTTTTTGTGTTTGGGTAGAATTTCCAATGTTTCAATTTGTGACCACTGTCTCTGTGGAAGAATTGCTTGAAAAGGGTAAACTTAGAGAAAAACTATGCCCTAGCAGAAGTTTTGGCATTACAGAGCTTGCTTGGGATGACACACAGTTGCCACTTCCAGGATGGCTGGTATGCAGGGACTCTGCTCCTCCGCTCTTCCTTGCTCTCTAGATTTTCAATTGACTGTACCTTTAAATGAATGCAAGAGACATTTTCACCAATCAGTAACAAAAGTGACTACAGTCAGTGAAACTCCACTAAATGTAAAAATATATATATACATGAAATGTGCTCTAGGTGGCCCTGCGTGTGCAGGGGGGTTGGACTAGATGACCTCTAGAGGTCCCTTCCAACCTTAGGCATTCTGTGATTCTATGATTCTATGAAAGGTGAGCTAAGGAGGGAAGAAGTTTGAGGGAAGACTTCATCATAACTTCTGGATTGGCGGACAGGCTGAGTCCCTTTCCTCCCCTCGGATTGGGATGATGCCTGAGGGGACTCCTCGAGGTTGAGAGCCCTCTCCCATCGCCTGAGGTGAGTGATAATTGCGTATTTATATATTAGAACTAAGAACCCCATGCTGTAGCAGAGACACTACACTGCACTGACATCCTGCGCCGTCCAGCTGAACACTGCACTGACATCCGAAAACTGCTTCTGAATAAATCATCCTATTTGAAATAGTTGCATTTGAATAAATCATACCATTCATGAACTCGACTACTTGTTTTGAAGGCAGTCGGACCTACAGTCGACAAACTTTGTGGATCCGGTGCTGCCAGAGTTGGGCCTATAGCTACCATGGTTTTAGATATCTCTGTTAAGGGATAAGTTCTGCCATCTGCAGTCCCGGTAACCTCTGAGGATCAAACGGAATGCACAGGGATTCATCTCTTACCAAATTAGCCCCCCTTCAAACTGCAACAGCCTCTTATCCTATCTCTTGCCACCACTGAAAATAATCTGGCCCCATCCTCTTGACACCTTCCCTCAAGATATACCCCCAAGATGGGCTAAAAGGGCCCATCTCTCTCAGCTTCTCCTCCTAGGAGAGATGCTGTAGTCCCTTAATTATCTTTGTAGCCCTATACTGGCTCTATCCAGTAGCTCCATATTCCTGTTGTACTGGGGAGCCCAGAACTGCACACAGTGTTCCAGGTGTGGCTTCATCAGGGCTGAGCAGAGTGGGAGGATCACCTCCTAGATCTGTCGGCAATGTACTTCCTAACGCACCCCAGGATATGGCTGGCCTTCCTGACCACAAGGGACATTGCTGACTCATGATCAGCTTGTTGCTCACCAGGACTCCCAGGTCTTTGTCCGTAGAGCTGCCTTCCAGCAGCACAAATAAGCCCCCAGCCTAGCAGGTGGTTGCACTGTACCTAGGGAGGTTATTGCTCCCTAGGTGAAAGAGCTTGCATTTGCCTTTGTTGAACCTCATGAGGTTCCTCTCCGGCCATTTCTCCGACCTGTCCAAGTCTATCTGATGGGCAGCACATCTCTCTGGTGCATCAGCCACTGCTCTCAACTCTGTATCAGCAGCAAACTTGCTGGGGGTGCACCCTGTCCCTTCATCCAAGTCACTGATGAGTAAGTTGAACAAGACAGGACTTAATACTAGCTCCTGGGCAACACTTGCTACAGGCCTTCAATTAGGCTCTGCAGAAGTGATCACAACCCTCTGAGCTCTGCCATCCAGTCAGTTCTCAGTCCAGCTCACTGCCCGCTCATCTGACCCACACTTGCCCAGCTTTCCCATGAGGATGTTCAAAACCCTTGCTGAAGTCAAGGTAGACAACATCCACTGCCCTCCCCTCATCAACCCAGCTAGTCATTTCATCATAGAAGGCTAAGAAGGCACATGAAAAATGTCACCTAAAACAGCTATTGCTTAAATATAATAATAGCTTTTTATTATTTTTCCCTCAGGGTGATTAACAATAAAGAGTTCTTTACTGGCAATCTGAGATCATTTTAGTAATATAGGAGAAAAGGCAACTGTCATACTGAACTCCTATTAACAGTAGATACAAAATTCCATTTTCAAAATAAGAATAGCCCTATAACTTACCCTGGATCTTTTTAAGTTTATGCATTATGCTATGGTATGCATTATCTACTTAAGCTGAAGTCAGCTATTCTTGTAAAGACTTAATCTGTTTGATTTGAGCCTTTCTTGATTACCTCAACAGAGAGGTATACTGTAATACAACGCATGCTCTCGGTGCATGAGAAAGACAGTAAATCAAGCAAAATAAAATGCTTATGAGGGGAAAAAAGTACTTCAGTATTTTTCAAATGAATTATTTAGTTGTTCTTCTTTTACTCATGGTAAGAAGAAGCAAAAAATATTACAAATAGAGGGGAAAATATCATCCCCAAATAAACAGATTAGACAAATTGCAAGAACTCAAACCTGTAATGCTTCAGATAACACAGGTAGACCTGAGAGACAGACATACCAATTACATCCAATAATACAGAGCAGAGCCAAGACAAGTCCTGTCAGTTCTGCTCACTGAATCATCTTTCAGAAGAGGAAAATTATAATGCAATGAGAAATGCTGCATATACCAGCTCTGGTAGCTGCTAAGGTGAAATACAAGTCCGAAGGAAGAGACCTTCATTCAGTCTAAGAGAAATGAGCTCTGGTGCAGACAAAAAAGCAAACTCATCTTTACTTCCTCTGATATTTCTCTGTGGAAAATTGTTTGCATCTAGCAAACTAGTTCTTAAATTGTGCAGAATGGCTGGAAAAATTCTGTTGTAAGAAAATCTTGTTTGTTTGCACCAAAATCTTTTGATAAACACGTAGATACAAAAGCTGACTGAAGGAATTACATACTGTCAGGTATGTAATTTCAAGATTTAAAAATCTTGAAAGAGGTCTCCATGACAGCGCAGATTACAACTTCAGAAGAGATGAGTTTGCTCACGCTCTGAGGAGCATAAGAAGTGCTTAGAGGGCATCCGTCCCTGTTGTAGTTGTTCCTCAGCTCTGAGAAATCCCTGGCTTTCCCAACAACCCTCCCAGCCCAGAGCAGAACCTTTACAAGGCGATTATATGACACCAAGGAGAGAGCAGACAGGAGATGAGTGCCCACACAGCTGCTCTAGGCGCTTCTGGTCAGTCCTCCACCATTCTTTGACCAGGAAAGCTTTTAGTTCCATCCAAATATATCTCTCAGTTTGTGGATCACCATGACACACTCCTAAGACTAGGACTCATATACTCCCCTGGATCTTTACTTCTGTGCAACAAAAATACCTTACAGGAGTCGGAAAAAAAATCACAGCCAGGAGCACTTTCCAATTTTTCAAGCACTGCATACGTGGCATCTGAGGCCAGTCTGACTCTCCAACTTTCTGAGAACCCGGTAACCTCTGAGAAACTACAGTCCCTCAAAGCTCCACCCTTGCTTCTTCCTCCCAAACACCCTGCTTAAAATTCTTAAATATTTTTTCTCTTGGATCGATCAGTTTTATAGGCCATCTCGGCCTCTCCAAAGAGTCAGTGCTTCTCTCAGATCCTCATAATTAGGCCTTGTTTTGATTTGCACGTTCCCCTTGTGAGCTCATTTGTGCAGGATGTTGGCTTGGAAATGGGTTATTTTGAAGGTAGTCTATATATCTTCTATAATTTAGTTTGCATGAAGAACTAGGTCCAGCACATCTTCATACTACACTAAAAAAACTTCACCTTCGTGTCAAGCCAAAGAAATGTCAAGGCAAGGACTTATTATAGGTTCTTTCTTTCCTCTTTTAAAATGATTGATTTTAAAGACTGGGAAAGAAGGGGATAGTAGTGTTGTTTTAGGCCAGATGAAAGACAGAGCAGGTGCCGCATAAACTCTTCCATATTAAGATGACATTGACTGAAGCAAAAGCTTCTAAACAAGGTAATAATTCCAGCACACAAAATTGGCAGTAGCATTAGGCAGGGAATAGTTTTGTCTTTCACCCTTCCGGTTCCAATTCGCAAAATATTATTGAACCAGTAAACTAAAAAATTTACTCATTTAGGTTAAGTTTCATGCCAAAAGGTCTCCCTTAAAAATTTCTGAATAACCAAAATCCCAGAGTGCAATTAGTGCAGCATCTACCATACCATTTTCACCTGTAATTTGGATCAGAATTCTATGTTAGAAAAAGCCAAATGAATCAATCACACTACGTTGCCTATATTTGACCTTAATAAAATATCATGAGTAGTAGGGAACTAGTTTTAAAGGGAC
The DNA here is from genome assembly GCA_034781795.1 of Crypturellus tataupa. Taxonomy (NCBI): domain Eukaryota; kingdom Metazoa; phylum Chordata; class Aves; order Tinamiformes; family Tinamidae; genus Crypturellus; species Crypturellus tataupa. Next base: position 1,050,066 of record JAWLRI010000516.1, read on the forward strand.
TGTATTATTTTTTTGCTGGAATTTCTACTCTGTTTGTTCTCTCTCCTGATTTTTTTTTTTATTTTAAAGAAGACCAATTTCCCTCAGAGACTTCATGACACTGAATCTCCCACTGAGTGCAAGCATGACGTGTTCTATATTCAGTACTTCAAAAAGAACTTTAAAAAACTTGGAATTTTTCCACTGTTTTTGAGGGAGAAATTATTTTTACTTAAAGAATACCAAGAAAAATATTTTACAATGACAGATGAAAAAAGCTTGGAACTGAAAAATGTTAAAGTTTGGGATATGGTATGGGCCGTTTTTCTGTTAGTGCTAGCATTTTTTAATAACTTTTCATTTCCAATACAGATTCATAGTGTTTGGATAGAGTTTCTTTTGGAAATAATATAAAGACCTGTAAATGCTAAAATATTTAAAAGTTTTTGACATAAGATAAAAAAAAAAAGATCTGGAGAACACTTATTAAAAGAGATAAAAATAAGTAAAAGACATGTTCATAGAGACATAGTGATCAAAGAAGCATAGATAATGACTTGGGGAAGAGGGAGACATACCCAAGAAGTATGAATACCATTTCTGGAGGGAGGAAACGGCATTAAAGGATTAAATCACTTGTTTACTTCAATATTCACAAAGGAGGAGAGGAGACAGGTGCCATTAAGAAAATTGCTTCCCAGGAGATACACAGACCCACAGAGGCTCACAGGGAGAGAGAATAATGTACAGTACTGATGAGAATCAAAGACTTGCTAGAACAGATAATCAAGAAATTAGGTTGTCAGAAGATGCAACTAAGAGTATCCCTCCCTGAATTCTAATATAAGGGCTTAAATAGATTAGGAAGGCTCTTCTGTTCAGGTTCATTCTCTATTAAATATTTAATGCATACATTCACACATACACATATTTTCCTTTTAGCACTTCTCAATGATTAAAAGCAGAGGTAGGTAATGAAAGCAATTTGAAGTGATTTATCTCATCTGCAGGTACACTCAGATCTGTTAGCTCTTCTTAAAAAAAATGGAACTCACCCCATATTTTGTCCAGAGGAATATTAATTTAATGGATTTAAAGTATAGAAGACAAAAACTAAATCTAAATACATTTATCCTCAACTTGGCAATCGAGTCAGATGCAGCCAACACTATGAGCTCAGGGACCTATTTGATTATAGCTCACCTGTGTTTGTCAGGCATCTATCTATGTAATATTTGGTACTAGACCTGCAAAATCGTACAAAATTCTGATACCAATTTAAAATCATTCACTTCTCTGAAAAGAAACTGCCAAGTTCCTCTGGGAATTGTGTAAAATGATGGCACAAGTTTCTCTTTCTAGTGAGGTTCTACAGAAGTGATTTAAAAATCCAGCAGAGGCTAGTACGGAGCTAAGAGTCACAGTAAACCAGGCTGGAGGTCAGCAAGCCGTTGATCAAAATCTCTTGGTTTCCCTGAGTAAGCAAACAGTGGAAATGGTCCTTAGATACTGGTAGCATCATTTTTTTAAATGATGGCATTATCATGCTTTTCATGTGACCCCTCTAAATCATAAATGACAGGGGAAATTTTTGCTGCATTTTTTTGTGTTTAAATTATTCCTGGAGTCATATCTACTCCCCTAAAAAGACAGAGAGGTGATAGCATTCAGGTGATAAACAGAACCACTCCAAAGTAATTTTCTCATACTCATGTAATTTTATTTTGCTCTAAATAGGCTTTTTTTTTTTTTTTTTTTCCCACTAGGTCTGATCTTAAAGCTACGTAAGGCATGAAGTAACTCATAGGACTTACCATGATTTCATGTCCATTTATTCACAAAAGAGAATTAGAAAAAAAAAAAAAGAAAAGATAGCAAGAAGGTTAGATGGAATTATAGAAGCTTCTGTGCCATGATGGTAGCTATGGGAAGATTAGATATCTACAATATATGGAGGAAAAAATACAGGTTAAATAGAAATAGCCTAACAAACACTGAGATGTTTAAAAATGAAGACGGAAGATCCGACCAACAAGTCCTATCTGGTGTTAGACATACCTATAGACACAATCATCACCAGAACTGCAGTCTTAAAGAAAAAAATAATGGTTTTACTTTTAAGATGTAAAATTGTGCTAAATCTACTCTCAATGGTTAAATATTTCTCACAAATATAAAGATTAGGAGATTAGTTTGAACCTGGATCCCTTCTGATCACTACACTTGGAGCACAGGTGCCTTTCCCTCCATCACATGGCTCTTCAGGGTGATTCTGGCAGTCACCAGAAAAGAACGTTCGTGATTAAACCTTAGGGTTTTCCATTGAGTTGACCTTGTCTGGCTTACAATCTCTAATAAAAATATAGCACTGGAATATGATGCCTGCAGAGAGCAATATGGGATTATTAGTACTTAAAATGAGATGCAGCTGTGATCTCTGGAGCCAGTAAAAATGCTTCCTTGCAATATGACTTCACTGGATGCTCAGTCACACTCTTAATTGGGGCAAGAGATTGATACTTGAGTTTGCGCTCTGAACTAATCTAACAGTTTGTGTTATTGGGTTTCACATAAAGGTAGGATGACTCAGTAGTCTCTCTCTTTTTGAAAGACTCTTTGAACAAATCTTATATCACCTCATGTCAACAGTGTAAGGAGATCTTGGAGAGTTGTGTGTAACTTCTAAAGAGTACTGAAACATACTGCTCTTCAATTACCCTGTCCCTGCACACACCATGCTTTCATCAGATTAAAAAAAGGGCATAATTTAGAAGTGTCATTATTGTCATATCTATAGCTCTACTGCAATTAATCTGATTTTAGATACAATTTAAAAGTGAGTTGTAAAATGTTCTGCTTACTCAGAGGAACAAAATGCTGCCATATCTTTTCAAGCATGCCAGAAATGTGTAAACCTCATGTACATGTGTAAGAAGAAGGGCTCACATTTGAAGTGGGGTGTTCATTTTGTCTTCACAACTCTTATATGGAAGGTCCTTTCATTTCTGCAGCTTGTTCTCATGTGTGGGACACAGGAAAGCAACCTTTCCTATTTCTGTGTCATCTTTTTTGAATTTGAGTCATTCCTCAAACAGAAGTTTAATGACAAAGCACTGGTATGGACACAATCTGAGCTATCAGCCTGAAGTTATATAATTTTTTTTCCACAAAGAGATTTCCCTAGGAGTTACTTTGGCAAGAAAAGTCCTACCTGCCTTGTAAATCCCTGTGGCCTCTCTAATTTTACCTCATAGCTGTGACTGTTAAAAAACATTTTTAAAAAGACTTTTTTTAGAAAAGTCCCAGAGCCTTTGAACATTGAAAGACTGCCCCAAGCTCTGGCATCTGCCACTGTCCTCAGTTCTGCTGTGTTCCCTTGAAACATATTTGCCAGGACCTCCACATGGTGCCCTTGCACATCCCAGATTCAGCCAGTGCTGGGCATGGCCCTGGCACTGCGAATGCCTTCCTTGAACACAGCCTGGGACCTGGAGGCATTCTCAGATGGAGAGAAAGTGTAAGCAGTGCACTGGCTGGAGGATCCTTCCTCTACCCAAAGGTCTTTTCTTGAGTTTCCTAAAACTCCCTTACCCATATGTTCTGAACTCCAAAATGAAGCGGAACAACCATTTGGGGATAAAAATAGATAATGAGCTCATTAAATTTGCCTAGCAGCTTCAGTTGCTAAAAGTGCAGAGCTCAGAGAACCATACAGCAAGGAAGAAAAGGTCCTGGTGAGCCACCCAAGTGCTTTGGCATGGGTCACTAGATGCTCCTCAGAGACAGTGTGATCCCAGTCCCAAACAAATTCAATAACACGAGGAGGTTCAGGCCTTCCGGTTCAGAGAAGCCCCAAATCCAGCTTCTTTCTGGGGCCCACCACAGCCGGTGTTGTGTTTTGCAACATGCGGTGCCCATTTCTCGTAACGAAACGTAATGAAACAAAAACACCCTAAGAGCTGAAGCAGGCAGAGCAGCCTCAGCATCCCTGCAAAGCAGCAAATGCTAATTGAGACTGCAGGGTGTCCCCACAGCCCAACAGTGGGCAGAGAAAAAATGAGGCCCCTGGGGGAACTGGCGTTCATTCCTATTCTCACAAGAAATCCACTGAAATCTTGAACATTAGGAAAGAGAGGAAAGAAGGGAAGAAAAAAAAGAACACTTTGAAAAGTATCACCTACAGAACAACTTTCATCATTTTCCTTTATTTCTGGAAGGGTCATATATGGAAGCAGAGCAATTGTATGGGCTTCAAAGTCAGCACTTGGTTGCCATACGGTTGTGCTACAACTATAGTTTTACACATCCTCTTTCATCTACTCTTATTTTCCTTTTCTGTCCAAAGTCCATGAAACTCATTGAGAGTGTGAATAAAGCAGAAAACTTCGACCAAAGTGCTGTGTTTTAGTGACAGTCACTGTTGGGATGTCTGTGCACTTTGTGGTGGCTTATGTGGTTTGGAGATTGAATAAAGCCTGCAGGCAAATGGAAAAGGTTCATCAGCACTGTAGGACACAAGAAAATTCCCAAATCGGGGGCTGATTTTCTCACCACGAGACCTGGTGTGTGCATTCAGTGACAGCACATTTTTTATTCAAGAACAGAATTTAATCCTGCCTCTGTTTGCACGGGATACTGTTCCAACAAACACTATAGAGGAGTTTGCCTCAAATCTTTTTTTCTTTTTTTATCCTTCGTTTTATCCTTCGAAGCATAAAAATATGCTTCAATTTACTGATAAGTCATAAGTTATTAACCTGTTTATTGTTTTGTAGAAGTGGAAAGTTGTTTGCTGGGCTATTCTCTGCTAAACTGCTAATGATTGCATCTAATTATTAATTATCAAGATTTTCCCCCTCCTTGCGCCAGCCAGTCTCAGCAGTCATTATTCTAATTCTTAATATCAAATCCACCCATCAGGGGACAATTTATTATTATTATTATTATAAATGGGTTCTAAAGTGGCCACCCACATGACAGCTGACTCTGGAAATGAGAAGCATGTGGTAAGAAGCCCTTTGCCCACACAGGAACGAAGCATTTCACATCATTGATCAAGAAATGCTCTGCTGCAATGACCAGTATGGGAGAATGGATGGAGAATCCTCTGGGAAAACGGGATGCTGTTGAGTTGCTGAAATGGGTTTCCTCCAGGAAGTGAATTTTCCTTTCTTTCCTCCTGTCAGCATAGATCAGAGTCCTGCATGGACCTTTGAAGTTTTTGAGGTTCTTTTCAACCTGCTTAAAAGCTAGTGACACCCAAGCAACTCCTTTGCTTAATAAAATGCTGGTGCTTTTTTTATTAAAAAGGTTAAAAAAAAAATCTCCAAGCAATAAATACACACAGGATTTAAACAGTGCCCAACAACTCCATCAAGGCTTGACCCTAATTCCAGCAAAATCATCTGGAAGATTCTTACCCCCTCCAGAAGATTCAAGGTCAGGCTCCACAGTCAAGCTATCAAGTTTGCTCATTCCTAGGGCCAATATTCCATTCTCAAAATCCATCAGAGTAAGCATATCAGATCATAAGGATGTTATTTATAGTCTGTCATAAGATTCATGAAGTTGTGCAGCAGAGGTGCCTGAATTCACAATATAAACTACCTCAAGACAAGGAAAGTGTTGGAGTGGTTACTAGCAATGGGGGGAAAGGCAGATAAGATCAGAGGAACAATATCAGATTTCCACAAACTGCAAGATGCGGATTTCTACTTGTTCGGAACAAATTTCATACTGCAAACCTTTTTATAAGGACTTATTTCAGCTTCTATGTATCATTGTTGGGGGAAAACATTCAGGTCTTATAAGTAACATTTAATTAGCTGAGAACAGATTTTATTCAAAATAGTATTCCTAAAATAAAATGTGGGCTCTGCTAGTGGTTTATAAATGTTAGAGAGTGAAATCATGCAGCACTTTCCATGGCAATTATCACTTATCGCCTCTGCACGGTAAGCAATATTTTTCTCCTTGCTTCACAGATGAGAAAACTGAAGCAGAGACAATTCCTCAATTTGTAAAGATGTTTCACTTGCTATAGAGGTGGATCAATAAAATGAGCTAGAGCAAAACAAAACAGAACAGGCTTTGTCAAAAAGGAGGATTTCAACAGCAGTGCTGCTTCCCTACATACATATTTATACATTTTTAACTACAATATTAAATACGAAATGTGCCTACCTTTTAATGCAAACATGGAAATGAGAGCATGTGCAAAGAACACCTTGTTATCTTTCAACATGTTATACAGTACATAAGACTGTGACAGCTAGTTTTGTATATAGACCTTTTTTAATTGACTGTTAACTCTCTCATATGAATAGCTCATGTAAGAGGAGGAGGTAGGAACATTAGGAGAACTCTGCAGAGTAATCTGCAGACATCACTGAAAATCTTCTTGCAGTGAACCACGGGCTACGTTCTTCTTGCTGTCACTTTCATGCAACTCCAACATGCAATTTGCCCTCTCTCCACACATGGGGCTTCTCTTGATGTTAATGGGAGTTTTGCTGAGGATACTTGAGCTATTTTATAGCACTCTGCGGCATGAGCGGGAAGAGCAGAACTCAAGCCTCTGATTGCTCCTTTGGTCGACTTGCCAAGTTCCTCTGATTATGCAATACAGATTTGGGAAGTAGTGCAAATCCTGCACAGAAGCTTTTGTGTGCAACTCCCTATATTCAAAATTACTCAGGAGTGGAATAAATTTTCCTCTGATCCCTATAAGCATATATGGAGGGTAGTGCCAATATGTCCCAAACGGATGGGCTTGCACTGTGGTGAGGACTTACTCGGGGGGTTAGGAGTAATCCTGTCCACTTTGCTGTGCACAGACGGAACAGCTCATTCAGAAATGGATGAAGGCCAGGAGGTTTAAGGAAGTGTATGTTTTATGCTGGCTTTTATTTTGGGGATTGCCAACACAACACTGCAGAAAATGCTTTTCTTTTGGCCACTGAGAATGTTAAACATAGAGGTACTGCATAAGATACCAATATAAAGTTCACTTTGCTCAGGGACTGCGGTAGCAGATCGGGCCAGAGGTCCACCAGCAGGGTTTGGAATCAGCACAAACACCCTCTGGCCACTTGGCCAATACACTACGGACAGCGGGTAGCACAAGCTGGGTGGGCAATGCCAGGATAAATACACTTTACAACCCAAAAACACTGAATAGAATTTTTAGAGTATTTTTAAAATTAAATGTTAAAAAAATATATATTTTTCAAGATCAACAGGCAAGGCTGAAAAATAGTATTCATTAGGAAACATGGGCCTGACCATAAAAACTTCAAATGAACTAAGCCTTTTTCCAATTACAATGAAGAACCTGAATGATTAAGATCATCCATACTACACTAAATAGGAGCAATGTTACTGAAACCCACAAAAGAGTAAAACAATTTTAGGCTGCTAGGTTCATAATCAGGACACTGCCTGGAGCCTATATTATATTGGCTGAATTTATATTCCCCAGAGCAAAGTGAAATAGCAGTAGGAAATAACCATATGCAACATTTTTGTTCCATTTTGGCCGGGACCTCACACAGGAGAGCCCTAGTTCACATCTTGCCCTGCAGATGCTGTCACACTACAAATAAGTCACAACTAGCTGCAATTGCAATAGGGCCAGTAAAACTGTGGAGTTACAAGAGGAGCTCTGAATAAATATTTATAATGTTATCAGTAGTTATCTTAAAAGCAGCAACAGAGAGAAAAGCAAAATGAGATGATGTGGAGCTGCTTTGTACAAGCAAGCATCTCATCCAGGAGCATGAGTTTATTCCACTAGATGGCACCCAGCGCCAGCAGCAGATTTTTTTGGGAAAGGCAGTAGAAAATGGGTGGCACGCGGGAAAGCTGCGGAGCCGAACATGGCCCTGCACCTGCAGGTCCCCATCTCTGGGGAAGCCGAAACGCAGATCATAGTGTGCCCCTGCGAAAACACCAAAGCAGTTCCATAACCATGGCCATCAAATCCAAAATGTGGAAATGTGGCAAGATCCACAGCCGTTTCTACCCTGATCTTCAGCAAAAGCTGCAAGAAGGCTGAAATAACAAAAAAACAAACAAATTAAAAAAAAGGGAGGAGGGGAGAAGGGAGGAGTGAGTGGGATTGTAATCTGCACAGAGTCCCTGGAGGGATATTCACTCTCTTTTACCTCTGTCTTGTTTTCTTTTTTTATACAAGAGCCGGTGGGTTTATCTCAGCAGCAGATGCTCTCCAGCCTGGAGAGCGCAACCCTGCTCCTATGTGGGCTTTGCTTCCTCAGGAGCTCACATGGAGCCACGGCACCACAACGCTGAAAACACTGCTGGCCAATGTATGCACTAAAGACACCCTTAGACCCGCTGCTTGAACCTATGGAAAGCTCTGAGCAAAGTCTTGAAATTGGTGGTATGAGGCTACCTTGACCTTACACAAGCTCAAGTCTGCAGAATCCAGCACAGAAAAAAAATCCAGAAATTTCCCTTTAAAAATCAATCTGTGCAGGTAGATGAATTTAAAGTGAGGCCACAGATAAGATTAATTGGTTTCCATATGAATTAGCTTCTGCAGGAGGTGGTAAGGCCATGAGCGGGTATAAAGGCTGACCCACCTGATCCTCCTGACAAGCCAGCGACAAGGAGGAGGGTAGAGAAGATCCCGGGAGGCTCACATTGCCACAACCTGTTTTCTGGAGTGAAGGTCCACTGAGAGGGTCTCATGTTGTGGGGCAGGGTCATCTGTTTTCCAGAAAAGAGGCATGTAGATCCACAGCCCTGTTCAAACCCCTTCCCATAGGAAATAGGAGGGGAGGAGATTTACCCACCTTCTTCCAACAGGCCCTCCTGCCAACCCAGGTGATTCCTTCTACATTACCTATTGCATCTGCCTCTTTCTTTATGAACTATCCTAAATTAAGTGTTGAAAATCCAAAGGAATGATAAATCTCATGCTTTGGGCAAAAGTTAGTGAGTTACAACCAAAACACACAACAACTGCACAGGTGACACAGCCATGTGCCTCCAGGCACTATCTCCCTTTGCAGAGCTCCAGATCATACCCGATACTTCCCATCTAACAACTAACAAGCTAATTTCAGCCAGTTACCTGAAACAAAAAACAAGCAAACAAACAATCAACAAACACACCTCTAGCCAAAACAAAACAAAAGCAGCAAAGAAGGCCAAACTGAGGTGGGGAAAGAAAGATATTAACATGTGTGTGTGTCACACTGAGACATCAGTGCACTGGCCTGGATGATGCTGAGAAGTTTGAGTTTTATAACTATTCCAGCTATGTATGGGAATACCTTCTCACAGAGCTCGTGATTTTTTGAGGTGGGTCAGTGACAAGACACAGACTGTAGGTTTCATGAGCTCCAAGGCTCACAGATTTAAAAATGAATCTATGTGTCTTTATAGAATTTTTGTAACAAATACTGTTTCCTGTTGGTTAGGTGGATGTCAAAGAAAGTTACTTCAGCGTTTTTTTAAAAAATACTTGAGGGGTGAATTGTGCTTAGAATTATCCCTGAGGAACATCTGAACATCAGGAGCATTAGCAAGAACGTAACTAGGAAAAAAAAATCTCATAAATGGGTTCATATATTGTTAATCCATCTGCACTGTTTAACCCATTGGTTACTGCACCAAAGAAGCTGGACTGGAAAGATCTAAAAGTTAGGTATTGCAATGGTATTTTTGTCCTTAAAATGTCATTCCTGTATTAAATGCTACTGAGATGGTATTTGCCTCCTCTGGGTGACCCTGTTTGAGCAGGAGTTTTGGACTAGATGATCTCCAGAGGCCCTTCCTGACCTCATCCGTTCTCTCTGTGATTCTGTAAAGGGGAAACTTCTTCCCCATGAGGGGAAACAAACAGTAGAACGAGGTGCCCAGAGAGGTTGTGCAGTCTCCGTCACTGGAGATTTTCAAGACTAGGCTGGATAAAGCCCTGAGTAACCTGCTCTGACTTCATGGGTGACCTTGCTTTGAGCAGGAGGCTGGACTCCCAGAGACCTTCTCCGGTCTGAATTATCCTGCAGACCTATCATTTCCTTGTGTGTATTTTTATAAACATTGTAGGAGCCAAAGTATCTGCTACCTGTTTTTTTCTTCCATAATTTATAAGTGAGTTAGTGTAGTGAATCCTGAAATTGCATGTTTTAGAACCAGAGCCAGGTAGAAAGTTCTACAGAGATGACAAAACTGAACTTTTGTTATATATTTTCTCTAATTACCATTTCTACCTCTATCCCCAAGGTGATTTGCAGAAAACAAAGCCTGGCAAAAACTTCTTGGCTTTTAGCTGTATTTTCTGCTGATAATGACTGGAGGAATTATCTGTGCAACTTGTGCATTGCCATCGATACTGCGTAAATGTCACTGTGAAACATTATGTATTATTAAATGCTTAAAATATGTCTTGTTGATATGTTGGAGTCACATTCCTGGCCAACCAGTCAGTCATTAAAGTATATATATATAAATAAATGTCTTTTAAAGGGTGAAAAAGACAGAAGCAATGAGCTAAACCCTAGTCAAACAACATAAATGAGGCTAGCTGCATGGAAATGGGGTTAGAGCTGCAGAAGTTTACATGCAACATCACAGAAACAGACTGAGAAAAGGGAATTTAAAAGACTGCAGCTAGTTAAAGCTGAAAAAGAATCCCCTTAAGCTAATTAGTGCCTTAAACACCAAGCCTGCCTGAGGACTTTCAATGAACGGGGGTCTTAAATGAAGAGCTGTTGTGTGACGGAAGTTTGCATTTATGATATGCTTACTTTTGTATTATATGTATTAAAAATTGCTACGTAGTTCAGGTAAGACTGAAACACTATACAAAGAGGTAACACTATGTAAAATCTATTCGGCATCCTTGCTTGTCTACACATACCTCATACCCTTTAAAAAGACAAACTATTATCCAGAACGCTCTTGTCTTCAATATTAATACCAGTGCCTGCATCGAAGAAGCAACAGAATCCTGGGAACAGGGTACTGGTCTATTTCCTTTCAGATGGGATATTGGACAGGATGCCCATATCCTGAGGATCTGCTGGGAGATTCAACATTGCAAGGCAATGCCTCGATTCTGACCAAATTCGAGGGACTAAACCCTGCTGCACAGCTTCCCTGACAGGCCTCTGGTGAGTATCCAAAAGGGGCTCCGAGCTGGATGCCAACACAGCTATATATTCTAGCCAAAAACTTGAAAACTGGAAAATGAATTTCATGTAGCATGACACTCTGGGGAAGCTGAGTACTTCTGTTTCCAGGCAAAGTCATCTTTTGTGCAACACACAGCACAGAGGATGCTGCAGCTGAATGCCAGACCACTGCAAAGGGCTGTCACAGGAAAACCATTTGCCACAATACACATTATTTTGCAGAATCCTAATGGCTGTATTTTAAAATGAAGACATTGAATAATTGCTTACCCATGAGGTATTTTGCTGAGGACATAGTATGCTGTATATGAATGCTGATACACCTGCAAAATGAAATTAAGAGGAAAAAAAAAACAGAAAAAAGAAGAGATTAGTAATTGTCACCTGTGGTAGCAAGGCTCTCTTTTTCTGCAAAAAGAACTAGCATTTATGGCCAGGGAGCTGTAGAAACCCCTCAGTCTGTAGTAGAAAGGGACAACACATTAATTCACCCGGCTTGGTTGTGTATTCTTTTCATCCTGCACTTCATGACAGTGCTTGGCAAATCGTACACATCCAGATGCTCTGTGTCGTTGCCACGGCTACCAGGTCTTTGATTAAAGCGGGGGCCACACGCTCCCTGCAACAGCTAAATATAGCGCAGTCATTAACGAGGACACCTTGGTCAGCGGGAGCCGCTCTCCATCATTATAACCAGGCGCAGCAGGATGTAACGCCCATTTCTCCCCTTCACTCCTGCATAAATGAAACAAGCACTGACACTGGGTGAGCTCAGAGCAAATCGCAACGCTTGGGTCAGCCAGCAAATGAAACCTCATTGACTTGGGCCTCAACGCCGACCTGAAGTTTGCTTGACCTGGTAAATTGCCAAGATGCATCTTCGTATCAGCTCGCACTCCTTGTGACTTGGGGAGGAGCTCAGCGGCTTTCATGGGAGCTCCTCTCAGAAGGGACAGTTTACTATTTATTTTCTAAACAAGGCCAGTTATTTCAGTCTTTGTGGACTGATTTTCTTTTAGGGACAAAACCTTCCTGAACTACAAGAACCTCTGGCTAACAAGATGGGCAATGCTGAAATCAGGACAGTACTGTGAGGATTTAAATATGAATTTGTGCTTGATTCTTCCACTCACTTTTTCAGTTCTGTCCTATTATTGTAAGCTACTAGAGATATGTGTGTGTGTGTGTGTGTGTGTATATATAAAAGTAATAATCATTCCATTTGACATGTATTTAAAATTTTAAGTCACTTGGTCTCCAGTATCATTCATAAAGCATTCTGTCCTAGGGAACAGAGGAGGAACTTCTACTATACTGGTTTCATAAATCCAGTTTGTTTATCATAAATAGTCTTTCTAGGTACCTCTGTTTTTGTACAAGACTTTTTTTTTTCTTTTAAGAAAATTCATAGAAACCACAAAATGCCATGGAAAATACTGCAAGCTTCTGTGGTGACACTGCTATCATCACAGGCTACGTAAACATGACTTTATATAAGTCAGTCTCAAGGACAAGCCTGCATAGCAGTGGTATAACAGGCTTGCATCTTGTTTGAACTCAGTGGAGAGACAGAGGAACAAGGGATACATCATCCAGTAGACAGTAAAACAAACTTTTCTGCTACAATTCAAACCCAAACATTAGATCTTTACAATATGGCATAACAACCCTTGAAAAAGCTACACCAGAGTATGGAAATGAATGTTCCAGTTTTCTTTCTTTAAAAAGCACAGACTGATGTTACTCTGTCCTTCCCATGTGCAATTCATTCATTCCATTGCAAAGACAAACTTCAGTACGTTATGTCCCAAAATCACACGCTATTTCTAGGCTCTCAAATACATAATGTAACTCCTGGCTAGGCTATTCTCTGATTAAGAAGTGTATTTGGGAAGGTGTACAAGCCACAATTAAATCAATGAAAGATATCATTTCTTTTTGTTCTTTATAGGTCTACCTTGTTTCAGATGATGCCAAATAAATCACTATTATCTTATATACATCCAATTATACCAACGATAGAAAGCGCACTTTAAGGTTATAATGCTAGTACTAGGGATCTGACTGAACCTTGTGGCCTTTGGCTGTATTCCAGGATTGCTGAAACCTTAAAACCGCTAAAATTAATTAAAGAGAAGACATTGGAAGAGTGAATTTGTCAATAAAGCAAAAAGGACACACAGGGTTGTGTGTAAAATACTGGCATAGTGTGTCTGGAAACCATTTTTTGCAAAATTTCAAGCACTTTTGTATGTGTTGGAAGTAAGACTTGTATTAATTGCTTTTTTCTTTATATTTAGTAACACAATAACAAAAATTATTGAGCAGCTTTTGTCTTCAAAACACCTCGGTAGTAAGGTGTAGAAAATGATGTAAAAATATAAAATGTGGATAGGGCAGGGACAGGCATTCAAGATAACAAGCCATGCAGTGCAGTCTGCTACCAGGGGCAGAAGCCAGACTAAAACATCAGTGTGAGCAGAGGGCTTCATGAGAAGACGGAGCAACGTGGCAAGCTGGAGAAGAAAAAATTAGCCAGGGGACATTTTAAGGACATGTGCTGATGTCCCCTCCTCTGTGATAGAGTCCCCTCATCCCTGCTACTGAAGTTGAGAGATGTGCAAGAACAATTAATAGAGGTTGAGGTGAAACACTTTTCCTTTGAAAAAGATAATTTAGGAGTGTGGAAAATAGGAGTTGAAGGCATTTCAAAGGGTAGTAGTAGGAGAAGAGTCCCAATAGTTGTCATCTGAAGATCAAAGAGGCCCGAACAGCCAAGCCTGCTCTTCCTGTGAGATCTCCTTTATTATCTGAGCGTCGCTACTCCTTTCCTTTGGTCTTTGGCCAGACCTTGTGGAAATGCACTTTAAAGAAGAAACCAGTCTCTTCCCCTTACATCAAGTATTAGGTCTCTAAAATATTTCACATCAACTGTGTCTCTATCATGCAGTCTTTAAAGGCTTGTCGTTGGCAGAATTTATTCACAGGAGCAATACTTGCTTGAATAAATCCTTAAAATTAGTAGGTTTGTTCATGCAAATGCTGTAAAGATTTCAGAATTATTATTTTCATTCTTAAGGATAAGAACCTATGCAGCCCAAATTTAATTCTTATTCCTATTTCAAACATGTTTGGAAACCACACTGTTAGTAAATCCTCTAAGCAAACAGAGGTACATGAGAAACATCATTTAGTGTCTTTTTGAAAACAAAAATGGCTGTATTCCTCTTAGAAATGCAAACCAAATCAAATTACTCAAGCATTTCAGGAAATTAATACATCTGTTTAATATCTCAATAAAAATTTCTGATGGGTTTAAGTTGAATTAGAATATTCATCTCATTTGCCAGTTAGAAATCCCCAGGGAAATAAAAGCAGGACAGAGGAGGATAGGGAGACTAGCATACCTCTGAAATCCAAGGAAGTCTCAGAATTTTTAACAAGTTAGTACTCATTTTAAGCTCTCTGTTTCTGATGTCTTTATCAATTAAATTCTCTGCATTTCCCCTATCTGTTCAAGAGGTGAAGTGAAAGCAGTTGCCTGGATTTCATATTCTTATCCTCGATTTTTGTCTGAATCCTGAAGCGCAGCACTCCCCTCATGAGGGAGGCATGTTCAAAAGTAGCAGAGCTTTTGTCAGTTTTGTGCTGTACATCCTGTGGGCCAAGTCATACTGTAAACATACGTTAAAACTGACTTAAGACTGCTAGTTTCTAGCTATTAGCAAAATATCAGGTATCCAGGTTCTAGGTATTGTCAAAATCAGGTCACAAAAACTCCCGTGCCAGCTGTGATCAATGAATGCTGAAAAAGTCAATATCCTGAAACCACTGTGCCAGAACCGCACTCCCACTGGGCTTTTCATTCCAGGTCAGGGCAAAGATCTTGCTTACTTTTAATCTACATTATCCTCTGCAGCATGTGCATGTTTTGCTGGGCATGAAATCATAAAGGGTGTTAAGAGGCAGATCTATCCATTTTCACTCATGTCAAGGAAAGGCAATTATCTCTTTACAGCTGAGAAAAGTACAGAACTGATTCTATACAGAAACACTTTTCTGTGAAGCTACTGACCTTGTTTTATGCTATCAACAAAAGAAACCTGGAACTAATAATCCTGGGATTACAAATGATATCTAGAGCAGATAGCAATAGAGCAGAGTTTCTCCCACTCTAATTTCCATAATAAGGAGGAAATTCAGCTTCCTGTGAACTACAGAAACAAACTGGAAGATGCAATTTCTGTGCCACTTCTCCAGTCTACTGGAAAGCACTTTTGCCAACTCTAAGGAGACAGGCTCTAGTCCTATAAGACTAACTTAAATAGAAAGTATATGTTATTTAAGAATAAGAGAATGAGTTTGGATCCATTTGCTCATTGTGACTATTCAAATAATTTAAATTAAATTGGCGTTTAAACTGAATTAAAGCTCATAGCTCTTCTTCATGCCCCAGGCTGCTGCCTTGTCCTGGCAACAAGCATGCTGTTATCTAATGACAGCATGAACAGGGGGAAAAAAACAAGTTCACCAGAAAAAAATCACAAAAAAATCTAGCTAGAGGTTATATTTCCTTCTGCTACATGCACATACAACGCAGAACAAAAGATGACCCACAGCCACAGCTACATTGTCACATTCGTTGCGTATTGGTCAACCACCAAGAGGCAAGCACTGAATTATTTTTACAGGGTAACAGATGTCATTCTTATAATCCTCTAGCAGAGGAAAGGATAATTGTCTCACTAAAAATAGCTCACTGCCATACTTACTTATGATACTCTTTGGAGAATTTAAAGGGGGTTGTTGTAACTATATGGAAGACTTTTGACAGAAGTAAACATCGAAGGTTAAATTTTCGGTTAACAAGTCAGCATCAATTGTCTTGATTAAAATTCTGTATGATCCCATTGGTTTTCTTGGAGCTGAACAAACTGAAAACTGACACAGAATTTGAACCACTCCAATCTCATACCCTTTTCTTCCCATTATGTGTTGAACTGTCCTTCAAAGCAGATGGAAAATCCTGTTCTATAACTGATCACTAATGTTTTGGCAACCCTTTTGCTCAAATGCTAATCTTTTAGCTATATATATATATACACAATTTTTTTTTCATATTCAATAGTATTACAGTGTTCATTTTTTCTTCATTCACTTAAATACTTTTGATTTAAAATAGTAGTTGTTGTCTCAGTTTGAGGAATTATTCATGGCCAGTTAGATCTCTTCATTTCTTCTTTTAGTAGTGACATTGGGTGGCAGCATTCTCTCTACCCTATTTTAGCAAAGCATTAGCACAATTTTATTCCTAGTAGGCATTCTCTAGTAGCAAATCGAGTATTACAGTCTCTATAAATAAATAAATAAATAAAGCAGTTAATATCTATTCCTTTTGTATCACTGAAATCCAAAACAACAAAATCTATATCAGTATTTTGTACTCTAAATGCAGTGTAGATTGATTGTTTGCAAGAACCAAGCAAATCAATAATGCCATATAATCTGAGGGCTCTTCAAAAATTGAACCTTTTGAATTCATTGCAATTCTCACCTATTTTGTTACCTTTCTTAAACAGAAAATTCTCTTCTGTCCTTGCAGTGCATTATCCATTTACATGTTTTTCCTTCCCAAGTAACGCATCCCTAACTACTGTGTCATGCCGTGTGCCAGTCTGTTCCTACAGTCCTCAAGGAACACTGCACATTTCTCTTTGTGCCTCTAATAAATTAGGAGCACTATAATGAAATGCTATCAACGAGCATTTCCTGTGCCTTGGTTCAGCTGGCAGCCAAATAACCCACAGCTGTTATCCACAACAGGACTGGGATTGCGCTTACCCACAGCACAATATCCAGATGACCAGCCACATGTGTAATGTGGTCACAGCTAGAGCAAGCGCACACTAAGGGGGCTGTGACACTGCCAGGCATCCGAGGAGCTTATGAAGGAACAGAGACAGGAGAAAGGGTTTTGATAAGGAAAGGTGATTAGAAGGAATTTGAGGTCAACCGACAGAACATTTGGCAAGCGGTTTTCTATAAGCAACCTATAAGCGTGTTCTTGGTGACTAGAGAATGAATCTAACAGATACCCAGTGATACAAGAAAGCCAGCTGTCCCTTGTCCCCCACTGGAATGGTCTCCCTGGAGCAGGAATAACTTCACAGCAAGGTGACATCAGGATATGATAGCACATTCATGCCACGGAGCTCTTGTAACTCAAACACAAGCCAGTTGCAGTAGGCTCGTGTGCTGCAGGCAACACACACGGTTAATATGTAAATCTCTCCTACAAACACAGAGAGAGTGCTGGGCTTAGAATCGGATTTTCCAGCTCCCAAACCAAAGGTCTGTGAAGCAGCTGCGACAAAGAACTAACCCTTCGCCAAAGGTGTCACCTCTGGTTTGCAGTGTGAGGTAGCCATAAACAAAGCGTGATGGCAAGAGCCACTACAGTGATGGATGGATGTCCATAAAATAATGCTGCCAATTAATGTTCTACAAACTGGTTATTTTTTCTCAGTTGCTTTATAATAATGATTCTTTATTAAATGATTTGCTTTGAATGTACACTTTTGAGACCCTTATTCCGCCAAACAGTGCCAAGAGGGAATTTTAACAGTGGCTTTAGGATTTATGCCTTGGTGACATGGTGGCAGCAAAGTGGACACACTTTTGGTTGCAAATGCAGGTCCAGGATCAACTTAAGCTACAGGTATTAACATACAGCTCATGTGCCAGATCTCGCCCCTAGGAGAGCGTTAATCCAATCTGCCAACTGCTGCTGCTCTCTAATACAGATCTGCCCTGCCAAGCAATTACAAAAGCCTCTTTTGCTCCCCGGCCACCTGTCCCTCGCAGCGCTGAGCTGGCACCAGCTGAATGAGTAAGTGCTCGCAGTCACGGACCTGAAGGACTACTGTGCCATTTTTGACCAGTAAGTAAAATGGCAGCTACAAAACCCTCTTTAACACTGTCATGACAACGTTTGTGCTTCCCCTGTCACTCTGCCCCAAGCTGGTGGGCAGCAGATGGAGCCAAGTTATTAAGAACCACGAGCGAGGGCTATGCAAAACAAATTCATTTTGTGTGTTTGCTTCTTAAACTTTTATCAATATTTACATTACATGGCGTAAACTCTCGCATTCCCCTCCTACTGCCCAATAGACTTCGCATAACGCAGGACATGAATCTTCTAAGTACCGCACCTGCCTGTTTTAAAGCCCTATTCAGAAACTTGGAAACAAAATCGAAATTATTTAGCACAAGATTAATGTTGTCCTTCTAACATGTATATCTAAGGAAAAGAAACAAAAGAGAAAAAAATGCATTATAGTGAAATGAGTACATAGCTTATGGAAAGGAAAAGTTTCAGAGGAGATGACAACTATCTCAAATCCAGGAAATGCAGAAAATATTCAAATCTGTGCAAACACTCAAAACATACATCTGTGATTGTCTTACAGCATCTGCAGTTCATTGTTAAGTCAAAATTATTTTAAAGACCTGCTGGATTCCTTCCTTTTTGTTGTCACTTTTTAATTCATTTTAACTAATTGGAACATTTGTTTCTAAAATCCTCAGAAGGCTGATTTTATACTTTCAAGTGCTGCAAATTTGGGAGGAAACAATGAATTATACATGCTAAAAAGAAAATTAATAACCACTTTAATCAGAATGAAATGAAGGAATGAAGCAAAATGAATTTAAACCTTAACAACGGATTCATGCAGAAGCCCTTAAAAAAAAACAAAAAATCCCAGCTCTTTTGGGTCTAATCAGAAGAAGTCCATTGAGCTCACTATCAATATCCCTGATATTAACCCAACGCAGATTGGTAGAGAAGACTAGCATTAGCATATATACAGCATATATATAGTGATCTGTCCTTGCAGCACTTGCCCAGGCTCTCAGGTCTGCCTCTCAAACACTTTGCCTTCCTTGATGGACATTTTTTTCCATTGAAAGTGTCTTCCCAGTCACTCTTAACAACCATTACACTTCTACTGCCTACTACATCATCCCAAACTTGCTTATGGTATGATTCCTCTGAGCCTCTTTCGTACCTGTTTTAGCCTCAGATTTGCACCCTGGGCTGCACTGATTACAGAGGCAGCACAAGGTGGTCAATCCAGGTGTAGTTCGGTTCATACCTACATTTTCTGGACTGACTCTCACCTTTGTTGATCTTGGTGGTATAGGCCAAAGCATACGAGAAATCGGTGCTTAATAACGGAAAAACTCCATTCTGTGGTATTTGCAGTCCAAATGGTGTAGCTTTGTAGTGATTATGTGAGAACTAAGCCATGTAATTGGGCTGAATGCTTAGTCTATCTAATTAATTTATTCACTTTTAAATAATTCACTTTGGTGGCAGAACTTAGCAATTACAGAAGAAGTATAACATATGTTCTTTCTATTAAAATTTATTCTTAACATATAAGGATTGCTTTTTCACTATAGCAATTGAGAGGGTGAGTAATACAAAGAGGCTAGCCCTGCCGCTGAAGTCTTTGATGGTGGTCATAGGCTCAGGGCAGTCTTAGAAGGCTCAAAGACAGGAATCCAAGACAGGAAACATGAAACCTTCAAAAGGCATGAGAGAGCAAAAGTTAAAGAGCACTGAAGTGGGTATGAAAGAAGAATAAGAGTATTCAGATATATTCTAGGGACCTTGGTCCAAAAATGCTCTCCTTGGTCAATGAAAGATTCGTTTTCCAATTTCATATGAAATCAGAAGACTTTGAGCTGTATCTTGGTGTATACGTGGACCAAAGTCACTAGAAGTGACATTTCTATTCTCTGAGATAAGGTAAAATCAATCAAAACCACACAGAAGGCTTCTAACAACTGGACATTTTGTGGACCTCCCCAGTCTACCTTTATAGAGGTAAGTGTGGGGCAGGAAGAAGTTCAGAGCATCCCCAGTTCCTTGCCTGCTGCACATCCCCTCACCCCAACAGCACCAACAGCGTCACTCCACAGGTACTCACCCATGCTCGAACCTAAAACTCTGAGGGCTAAAGCCCCATATTTTGTTTCCCTTTTTTGGAAAGTTTATTTGTTTTGTTTTGTTTTGTTTTGTTTTGTTTCTTAGGAGGAAGGGAAAAAAAACATCTCTCTCTCATAGGCTGCAATACTCTGTCTTTACCCGTGATTGTTTTTAAACCCAATAATTAACAGTCCTCCTTGGGCAGCTAATGATGCAGATTTGAGAAAGACACTTCCTTGCTCAGTGTTGAGGCAGAGCTGCACTTTCCCTGGATTTAGGCATGTGACTCAGCTAGAAAGGACAACATTTAGCTCCTAACATTTGCATTTCTGAATATAGAAACTTCTTTGAGGTGCTCTGTGTAGTAAGAGTTGGTTTTCCAGAAGGGGGCACTTGATATGCTTTTTATTATTTCTGTGACTAAAAATAAATAAAGAGTCTGGAGTTCAGAAGAATTTGATTATAAACCTCTCCAGGCTGGGACTACTTCCTATATCTCTGCATAGACACCAGAATTAATTTCTTTGTGATTTTTGCTCTCCAATGCCTTTTAAATCACTCCTGTGTTCTCATTTTGAATTCTACCCTTCCCATATTTCTTTCCTTCACATTTTAAAACAAATTACTGTAACTGTCATGCAACAGAAAAATGAGATTTTTATATTGTGTCTAAAAGCTTAGGAAATAAAATTATGGTACAACAGAAACACACTTCTACCATAGTCCTGAAGCTCCTGGAGTTGCAGAAAAACTAGTTCTTTATTAAGTTCTAAAATGTTTTTTTCCAATATAGCCATATATATTTTTTTTCATTCCCACTAAAGCACAGAAGGTTCCCCTGGGTTTCACTACTGTGTTCTCAAACAAGTGCAAGAGAGAAAATTGTGATCATTTTACAACTGTCTATCTGATTTTGAGTATCTCCCAGACCTTGTACAATTACCGTACATAAGTGTTAGTTAAAAACAGATTGCAGGCTATTTTCAAAGATATTTTGTGAATTTTTTTAGGACATTAATCTCCATCAGTCTCTCTGTTCAATTTAGATTGTCTGTACACTCAGAAAAGGAAATAGAATGAAAACTGATAAAATAAAAAGTGTTATTTTTGTGTCATAGTGTTTTGCCATGAGTCCTTCTATTTTCTCTTTTCTGTTTGACGAAAATCTAATTTGCTAAAGAAAATATTTTTCTTTAGGTAGGGCTGCTGGTAGCTGATACCAATACATAATATACCTATGTACTCTTGCATGACAGGCTAATTATTTCTGACTCTTGGTATTACTCTGGTCTTCGTTGGAATTGTGGCTTTGCTTCTCAGTTTATTGATGTGTATCTCTGCTTGTGAAAAAATGTAGGATACAGTTTGTTGGCCTCTGCTATAGGAGCAAGACTGTTGAGTTTAGCCTGAAATATTGTTTTGCACTCTGTCATGTAAAGGTGTAAAATTTAATCCTAACTTCATTTATCTCCATTATTCAAAGAACAGCAGGAGTTTTATCCTTTTTTAAATATAAAATAGTTAAAGCTTTAATAACATACAGATTAACACACGGCTGGGTTCAGAACAGAACGCTGTGTGGTCAGAGCTCACTTGCATTCAGTTAGCATTTTGTTGTATTAAACAAGCCCCCTAGAATAGAAACCTGGTACGAAATGGAGATTTGGTGCACTTTTATTTAAACCACTTTTATATAGAGAGCACTAGAGGAAAAACAGTAGTGTAGGGACTTAGGATTTTACAAACACTTGTTGGACAGAATTTTGCCCACCTGTCCAGGGCAGCGTATAATATAATGTGTTATGTGTAATGTAATGTGTATATGTAATGTGTCTAGCTCAGCATTTCATAAGCACCAACATCCTGCTGCAAACATTGCCCCGGGATGGGGAGTGACCTGGGGTGGCACCCGCGGGGCTGAGTAGCTTTATTGCTTGCTCCAAGGAGGGCTGCAGGCCACTCAAGTGCCTAACCCCAATATTCCTCCTTGTTGCAGCCAGAGAACTTTCTGAACTTAAACTAATCAGTGTCAAAGCAGAGGGATTGCGTTTAAGGACAAAGAACCATGCAGGGACAAATTTTCTATTGGAGTTTTGTAGGAATTTGAAAGGAGCAACGAGGCTCTTTTGACACAAATAAAGAATAGAGTTGGCTTCTTTCCCCATAATCCCCAAATTGGTCATGACAATTACTTGAATTAAATGTTTTAATTACTCTATACTTTCTCCTTCAAAAGAAGCACTAAACCTGCCACTAATTTTTGCTCTACAGTCTTGTGTTCGTGTCCCAAAATTTCTCTTCTAAGCACAGCATCTATCAGAAAGTAGACAGTAATCAGAAGCTAAAGCTCTTTATATCCATGTGTCTGACCGGGATATTGGGAATTCTCCCTCAACAGTGATTAATTTGCAATAAAATCTCCCAGTTCCTCAGATTTTGTTTGTTACTTAGTTTATTTAATCAAAGGTGCCTCCTAAACCTTGCTGTCCTAGGGAAGCCGCACACATCCCATCTGACAGCACAGAAAAATTAACAGAACTTTAGAAGTGTTTTGCAATCAACCTTCTTGGCTGTCTTTTAAAATTCTCTTTTGTCTACCTTGTTGCCCTAGAACTCACATTGAAAAAGGCAGATTAGGAGTGTTTCTTTCCTGGTGATTTTGAGATTAGAATAGATAAGCCCTCTTTCACAAAGAGTATTTTAAAGTGGACTAGATTTATAATTGAAAAAAAAAAAAGAAAAAAGACAAAATACAAAATACTCTCCTGTTAAAATTAGGTTTCCCTAAATGATTGCCTCTAAACTTTCTCAAACAATAGCTGCTGCTACAGCTTCAAATCCAAAGTAAACTCTCACCCTGGAAATTAACCTCATTTATGTTCTCAATACTTTCTTGTTAATACAATACCTCTGGACATACAAGCCTTAGTTTTGTTATGTAAATGTAGTTGGAGCCCTTCTGTACTCCTTATCTCTATGACTAGAGAGCATAATTTTAAAAAAGGATCTTTATGGGCTGTGGGAATATAGGACTCAAAACAGGACATAAGAATAAAGAAGAAGATAGAGAGAAAAAAAGGAGTACACTTTCAGCCTTGGTTCCCTATAACCAACTGGCTAAAATTCTACACAGGTATGTAAATATAAATGGTGCAATTTTCAGAAGTTTTGAACATTTCTTAGAACTACTGCTCTACATCTTATAACCATAACTATTAGGATTATGCATCCTAAATTGGCTACCCAAAGCCAGACAAAAATGACAAGAGTTTTTCTTGAATTATGGCCCTAACAGGTCTCTGTCTAAATTTCCCCTTTCATAGAACGAAGCCCACAGCGAATTCCCTTTTTGACTGAGATAATAAATATTATCTGAATCTACTCTATACTACTGAAGATGCTCTTTTCATGAAAAAGATGCAAGATTTAGCAAATTATAACAGATTTGATGAGTGGCTAGTCAATAGAGTTCATTAATGCACTAAACATTTGACTTCTACTATCTTTCTTCCAGTGAGTTAAGAAAAAAGATTTTACCTGAACATTAATGCATACATGTTCTTGCACATAAAGATAGAAAAATACTAAAAAAACATAAAACTATTATAAAATTTCCATTCCTAGGGATATTTCATGTAAGTAATGAAGTTACAATTTTTTTATCCTTACAACATGTAACTAATTCCCATGGGTAAATGAAGCTACAGTAGTTTGAAAATGCTAGTAATTAAAAAAAAAAGGTTTGAAAATGTCAATAATTAAAAAAATGTTTTTAGAAGCTAGCCTTTGATAATAGTCAACATGTCTCAACACTCCTCTTAAAATGTTTATTTTGCTAGGAAATTCTACCTGTTGGCATCAAATTCCCTGCTATACCAAAAATTAAAACAAATTGCTAAAACTTAATTTGATTTTATGGGATAGATATTTTAACTGTGCTCCCCATCATCATCTTGCATTCTTACTGTTCCTGAGTACAACACTGGGAGGAAATTAAAAATGTGAATTTGAAATATAGTTATTGCCACAGAAAGAAAACAGGTTTATGGAATCCTATTTTTAGTACTGGTAAATCTATTTCAATTAAGTAATAAATATCATAGCTACAATATTAGCAGTGTTGCTGATGAGAACTATGACAGTGCCTAATTTTCAGTGGCACATTTATCATAATAATAGTGCTCACCTAACTCAGAAGGACGTTGTGTGGATTCATGAATATTTATACTCATTAGTGTTTTGGAGATTACAAGTATTATATTATTTTAATTTTTACATGACTAATGAAGGCAGTATGGGGTTGTAATTGGAGCTACAACCACAAAACCCATTAATTCAACATAACAACTAGACTTGGACAAATAGTAAAAGCAAATAATAATAATAATCTTCTGTGTTGTATAAATATAGCTTTCCACTTCATCCACGCTCTAAATAGAAAGTTGAGTGACTGAACTGGGTCTTTCTGCGGACTGTTTTGGTACCATTGCCCGTGGATCCTTTGCTCTTCTCTCATCCTTCAGGTGTTGTGTAATGGGAATGTGGTTTCCTTAGTCCAAGCAGAGACCTGGTTCTTGAAACAACAACTCAGTTGGTTGTTGCTTAAGCCTCCAGCAGAGTTTCAGCTTTTAGCTCAAGCACTTGTCAAGACCAAAATCAAACTCACAATCTCGTTGTCTTAAGCAACAACCTAAGCCCAGTAGCAATGATAGTTTCCAAATGATTGGGAGATCTATGGCAACAGACAAGTCAAAAAGAAATACTCAACTTGCCACATAAACTATTCTAAAAAAAAACAGCTGGACTTGCTCCAATTATGATGATGATTAATTCTTTGCAGTCTTTAGCAGAATAAAAATGTGTTCCTTTAAATGCAAAATATATAATAATGTCTGTCGTATCCGCTCTAAAAGTTCTTAAACCCATGTAAAGAGCATGTAAATGCTCTTAAGTAGCTCACATACAATAATGGACTGGTAAATTACAAGTGAAAAACAAATAGCTTTAAGAAGAATCTAGGACTTTCTTTTTCTTTACTGCTGCATTACAATGACAGCTATTCATAATACAAGCAATTAAAAGGTCTCTATTTAATCTCTCACCATGTCACTCTAGAAAATCACTTTTCTTCTCATTTTCTTTCCTCTCTTTTATTACCAATTACACCAACTGCACTCTTTAACTCAGACTCCCACAAAAATTTATATGAGCCTATGGGGCTCGAGCTAATTCTTGTTTTTCTAATCCCATCGCTCTCCAAATCACAGATAGGCTACAGTGTTTTTGCAGGCTGCCTGTTGCTATTCCTGTTTAAGAGATCCCTGCTGTGAGACTGTAGAGGTTCAGCAATGTGATCCAAGCCCAAATGCCCCCACGTGGGGCTGGCTCAGGTCAGTTCAGCTCAGCCAGGGCCGCAGCAGTCGGGTCCTGCGGAGCTGGGAAGAAATCGCTAAGAGCACAAAGCTTATGCAGAACATGGTACCAGAAAAATTCTTTACTTTAATTCACCATCCTCTAAGATGATGAAGTTATATAACAGCAAAGCACACATTTTGTTGCTTCAATATCTTAGCAAAATGTGCGTTTGCCAGTTCAGTTATGCTATTCCAGTGCTGGTGTCAGTACCATTAACCAGAACCAACACTGAGCAGAAATTCTTCTTTGCAAATAAATGGAAAAATGGTAGAAGTAAAGTTATTGCTGGCAGAAAATGACTTTGTAGTGCTTTTCTTAAAATACTTTCCCTCATTGTAATAACACGCTACGCTTGTCTATTTTGTTTCTTGTTCCAAGTTGGAATTAAAAATAGAGGCTGAATGCATTTTTATCAGAATTCAGATAACTACTAATTCATTTGCTGCATATGAAGATGTACACTCATACAAATATAGCAAGTGTACTGTGCAAAAATAACAGAAGCATATACTCACCAACATTTAAAAGTAAAAAAAAAAGCTAAAATTTTAAGGTAAAAAATAACATATAGCATTAGCTTTTTGACATATATAAAATAAGTACACAACAGTTTCAATAGGTGTATGGATTTGCAGAATCAGAATTTAAGAAAACATCCTTTGCCAGTATATTTCCTGAAATTCTCTTTTGACTTTGCAACAAGGACAACTGCCCAGGGCTTGGCTTATCAATTTCTTGCATTGCAGAAAACAGCAGAATTTGACTTTTATCCAAGCATATAGTTTGAAATACAGAAAATGTGAGAAGCTAACTAACATGTGCAATTACTTGTAGCCATGGTCTGCATACAAAGTGGCAAGAAAGCTGAATAAGTAATTTAAAGTTATTGCAACTTTAATAAACTAAAAGCCACAAAACATAGCTCAAGGATACAATATTCAGGAGTGAAACTTACACTCCCTGTTAATATGCCTCTTTGGAGAAAAAAAAAAGGCTTTTTTTTCCTTCATAAGTGCAATTCTTTAACAAAAAGGGGGAGGCAGGTTGTTTGGTTGCACTTCTGAAAAATGTTTCAGGAACTCTTGCTATTCTAACCTCAAATATGAATACTTGAACAATTTACAATTACTTAGCTAAGCTCTCTTACACCATACATGCACCTTTGGCACATTTGGAAGTCTTTCCAAAGATCAGAATTCCTGTATATTAGCTTGAGTTCTCCTTTCTGGAGCAGCACATAATGTCAAGAAGGGAGCTCCTGGTGCCCTCTGCTTCTGCAGGCATGAATCTTCAGCACCACAAACAGAGATTTTTGCCAAAAATCCCAGCCCTAAACAACCGCTTTGGAGTCTGTGAAGAGCTTCCCAGAGCCCTACAAGAACTGAGATGTGTGGAAGAAGCGTGTCCTGCCCATCCCTCTCCATGCCCTCTCCTCCATGCCCAAGACAAGCATTTTTCTGCATGTTGAATATGATGTCAGAAGTGCCCCCGTACATCCAGTTTTGGCAGTACTGAGATTGTGCAGCTCTATTAGTGGAGAAAGGCTAACGCTATAGAGGAGATTTTTTTTTCATCATAGCTGTTTTTTAGGAATGACAATTCTTCTCTCATTCCTGGAGGAGTTCAAGGAGTTCTTTTCCCTCAGTGCTCTTCTATCCTGTACAATTCATCTGGGCACAGTGTTGGCACCTGAGCAGCCAAAGTCCAAGCTCCACTAAAAGTGAATTTTACAAAACACCGCTGATGAACACAGCAAGGTACCTTAAGGGTAAGGGTTGGCTTGCTTGATGGTAAACAGGCAGTTTTCCTCACATTTAGATTTAATTTAACATTTCCTCATACAACTCTGTTTAGAAGTCTGATGAGCTTTGGACCAGTGAAATTGCATCAGCAACAATCTCTCAGACACGCTCTATGAATTTCCCCTAAAATTTCTGATACAGTTTTGTCTGACCTTTCTCTAACACCAACCACGGTTCTCCTGACTTTCTATACCACAGGGAGTCAGGAATAACTCCAAAGATGACAACAGAGAAATGAGATGGGGAACAGCAGAGTCACAACCTCTACTACCTAAAAGACCAACAAATTTCCTTTGGTTAGCAGCTCAAACTAAATTTATTATAGGGAAAAAAAAAACCTCACGGTTGCTAGCAAGTGAATCATTTGCATTTTGAGGAATCGGTGCAATTATAAATTATGGAAACAAAATGTATGAGACTTATAGTTTAACAACGTAGTAGTACATAGCCTTATTTCAAATATTTCGGGTCATATACCAGCACAATTTAAAAAGGAAATAAATACTATTCATGCTTAAGAACTTCATCCCATGTTCTCATGCGGTTTAGTCACCATTTAAAAAGGACTCATTACACTTTTTTTAAGTTTGGTAGAAAAAATAGTGATAACCTGAAACTTAATAGTAGCCCAATGGTGATTTCTTGTGGATGATTAATATCTAAACCTCTGAAGAAAAGGATTTATAATGAAAGTGATAGCTCAACCCTAACTGCAGCACTGGGAATGGTAACACCATAATTAATGTATTATTTCAGTTGTGGGAGACACTGATAGTTGCTTCTTGTTCTTGCAAAGAAATTTATGGTGTGACTGAAAAAGACACCATGAAAAAAATTACGCAAAAGAGGAACAGAAATCCTTGTATCAAAGACATGCCCTTACATTTCTCCTCCCCAAGCCTATAAAACTCTGGCACTGACAGTGTTTCCTCTACAGTGTAATTTATACCTTTCTCCTCTACTAGATGGCAGTATGACATGCTTTCAGAATATGTAAGTGAGAGCTTTCTCTTTTGTTTCATAAGAATCAGTTATTTTAAAATATTGCTTATATTATAAAAACTAAAAAAAAGAAAGAAAAAAAACAAAAGTAGTTCACCATTGGCTGTGTATTTTCAATCAATTTGAAAATCTATTTACTTACTGGTTCAACATTAAATGCAAAAAGTGCGTATTCCCGGTCGGGTGAAACTTCATATCGAAGAGCTTTTAAGGAGACCTAGGAAAGAAATGAAAAGAGATTATATGTTGATGGGGCTTTTTTTTTTTCAGTTTTGAAGGAATTAACACCTAAAAATGACTGTTATGACCATTCTTATAAAGATGAAGAATATTGCCTGACTAAATGTCATCAAAAATAATATGTCACATCTCTTTGCAAAAAATAGAACTGGTATGTGGGTGAAAATGTGGTCCCTTAGGAGAAAATATAACTGCATTATGACCCAGGCCAAGCAGCTATCTAAAAAAATCAGAATTCCCCATATAAATTTACTGAACAGAGGCTAATAGGGCTGCTATGGGCAGGAGGTAGTGGTAGCTCATGACAGATGACAGCTTTCTCATTTATGTCTCCTTCCCCTCTGTCACTGGCCAAAGCACCCAAGATAACTCACAGATAATACCTGCTGGAGCAAATTATTGATGAAAAGACACCAGTGTCTGCCCCAATTAAGACTGCATGGAATCCTACTCATCTTCCACAGCCATAAAATTTGGGGGATGCTGTCGTGATACAGCTTTCCAGTTCTACCTTGATCTGAACTGTGGAAAAAGCTGCACCAGCTTTTTATTAATAAGAGATTTATAATCTCCTGTTAAGAAGAGACTGCAAGATGTCTCAGATTTGTCAGGAATTATCTTTTCCCTGCTCTGCTTGTCATGTGTACAGTGCAGATGTCCCTTCCCCTTTCCACTGTGTTGTAATCTACAGTGCCAGCACACACATTATCAAGGTCAAAGAGAGGTCCCATCCCCATGCCGCTCTCCTGATTCCTTTTCAATCTTTTCCCTAACCTGTTAGATGGAAGTCATTCAGAGATTGCCAAGGAGAAAGGGGGAACCTGGGCTTCAGGAAAATGCAGAGCATCAAATAAAGAGAGTCCTCCACAAGGTCAGCGAGGCTGCAGGAGATGCATGAGGAATCACACGGGTTATCCAAAGACAGAGGGTACTGAAGAGTGAAAGAGGTTTAGGATGGAGGGGTGCCAGGGGGAGTGTGAGAGCCAGCAGTGTCAGCATGAAGACAGATTTTGTTTACTGATATATTAATAATGTGGAGAAAGAAAAACATGCCAAGGTAGCAAAAGTTATTCTGACACAGGACTGGGAAAGAAGAAAATAAAAGGCAATGTGTCCAAATGAGGTGCAAGAGAAGCTCTTATATGGGGAGTTTTTCCATCAAAATAGAGGTGACGTTCTGCAGAATTATTTATTGAGAGGACAACGGACCAAGGGTCAAACAAGCAGCATGAAAGTAGGACTATCTTGTAGCACTGTCCTTTTCTTACGAATGGCAAAAACTAAAAAGGAGGAAAATAAGCAGCGATCTTGAAACCATGCCAAACAGAAGTAGTGTAAATTCAGTAGACCTTAGTATTAAAGGAATCCAGTCTGTTCCTTTACTTGTAGCATAGTGAGAACTTTCTTCATGGAGAAAAAAAAATATAGCAGGTACGACGAGAATGATCATTACATAAAACTAGGGAAAATTGGATCAGCAGATGCTGACTCAAGCCAGTGTATTATACTGGCAAGGAAAAGGATGCATGAAAATTTCCCCCTGGTCCTGAGTAGACAAGGAGAGACAGTATTCTAAAATTACAGCTAGGGAAAGTATATTTTGTGATACTCATCTGCATTGGCCCTACTGGAGAAACATTTCTAGTGAAATGTTAAGTTTGCACTCACCGATGGGTGAGACAGACACTTTAAACCATAGCCCTTTGGTTGACACAAATGTGAAAAAAGCAAAACAGCAAGGTGGTAAAGGAAGGTGTTATGCCCACGTAGAAGAGGACTGCTTGCATGATGTAGCAGAGCATGAGGGTTAAGTGAAAACATACAGTATTTTAGACTGGGTCCAGTAACAACAATTCAGCAATGAAGTCCTGCTCTCAATAAAAAAAATACTGTATTCTAAATTTGTACAAATCACAGACTCAGCTTTCATGCAGAATAAAGTCAATGGTATTACGATTTTCTTGTAAATTTGCTTTTGTTTTTTGAAATGAGGTCAAGCTTACAAGTAGATCTTGGATCACTAAATAAGCCATGTTAGCTTTACTCTGCCTTTGTTCTTTTGCAATGATATTATACAACAAAGAACTCTCAAATTAACCCAAACCTTAGGCAGACACTGTGTAAGTAACAATTTTGTCAGGACAATGTGATTCATATTTCATTGTTAGAGAAAATATAAGTGTATTTTACTTCAGGAATTAGCTGTTAATAACTTAACCTATTCATTTTTACCGGAGATGTTGAACACAGTCTGACATTTAACGTACTAACTTCTGACATAATGCTGCCTCCATCTGCTCTAAAAACTAATGCTACAAAACACTTTCATTATTCTAAATACTATTATGCCTCAGCTGTGAATTTGTTTTCTTTTAATTCATTTTAATAGCAACCTCCTAACATCTTTCCCAATAATATCTTAGGGTTTTTCTCACATTCAGCCCACTTCTATTCATCAGCACCACTCATTAACAACATTGAAATTACACTTCAAACATTATGCAAGTGAAACTAGCAAATCCACAGGTTAAAAAATAAGTCTTTACATGGAGAAATGTGTAGAATGCTAAGAGAAGCCAGCAAATTGTAACAGCTGTCTTTCTGTTAGTGTACAAAGACTCAAATCAGGTATCTTTCAATTATATATGATATGCAAGACTTGCTTCGCATATCTATATGGTGCTTTTTGTAGTATGAAAGGAATTGAGCTTACAGATTAATAAAGAAACTTTGAGTTTAGTTTCACATTATCGGTAGCTGCTTAGCTCATAGTATTACAAGCACATGGCATCTGCTTGACAATACAAGAAGTGGAAACCTAAGTCATTTTCTGCTTTACTGATCCAGCTGAAAGAAACTGTGAAATTCTTCTGCTCATCATAGAAAATACTTACAATTTTTTTGTTTTCTATTAATACTGTTGAATTGTTAGTTTCAACATTCCTCAGAATCACAGTGCCATTCTGGTTTCTATAAATGAATTCATGATCTGCAAGGAAGAAAAGAAAACAACATTAAGGAAGTCTGGAATTACCTGTTTAAATAGAATCCAGTTATGGACTTGAACCAAAAGGGACATTTGGGAAGATTCCCTTTAGGGAACACAGTTTTTCTTTTTCTTTTTTTTTTTATTTATTTTTTTTGACTCAGTCATTGCTGTTATGTTAAAATGACTTCCAGGACATCATTAAATAATATTGTTAATATTTGTCACATATTTATTCTACCACTCTTTCCCAGATCTGAATGTGCCTGATTTTGAATGTACGTACAAAGATCACTGTCTACCCTCTAGGGTAGAAAAGGTAAGGTCAAAAAATGTTCCTTGCACATAGAGATTTCCAAGATTCTTAATCTCTGTGGGAGTTTATTAGGCCAGATGCTTAGAAAGTCTCTGAACACTAGAGAGAAAAAGTCTCTGAATGTTAAAGGCAGATCATGTTTTAATACAATAGGTTTTTGAACCAAATATTGTACAAATCATCTAACTCCGCCAACAACTTCTCCTGCACACGTACCAGAAGCAGAGGTAAGCTAAGAAATGACTATTTTCACATGGAACATGAAAAATCTCTGCTCGTGCTGTGCACTTGGATTGCAATGGCACATCAGATTTCTGAACAAGGACCCGCATCCCCCCATGATAGGGGCTGCACGGGCAGAAGATAGTCTCCAGCTTTCACAGCCCAAGACCTCCCGGACTGAAACCCTGAAGCATATGTGTAAAACAGACACCAAATGAGGGTTGGGTGGCAGGCCGAAGACTCAAGATGAAAAAACGTGGCAGCAATAAAGGGCTGTGACCTTCACAAATTCACAAACTCAAATTCAAGCCTGATCAGTGTTTACGCGGCCCCATAGGTAAAAGATAAAACTGAAGTCCCAAGCACATTGCCTTTAAAAGGTTCAGCAGGTCTTCTTCATATGAGATTAGTGTTACTGCTTTGTGCAACCTGGCTAAATTAGGACCTAGATTCGGCAGATCTAACCTTGCTTCTGCCTCCAGTTATCGTTAGGGAAACAATTCCTCATTTCCTACTTCCCTGCAGCGCTGTGACACTACTGCAGGGTGACTGCCACAGTCAATCCCGTAAGCATTGGAGATGCGTGAATGATTAAACATAACCCATAGCTTGTTCTGTGGTGAGTCAAAGGTGAATCTAAATCCTTAAGCATTTATACAAATACTGACTTAACTCATTATACCACGTATAGGTGCCCAGCACTCATAACCTGCAAAGAAAGCACCAGCTCCAGAGATTCAGTTCCGCTAAAACTTTGCTGTTCAATCCTAGCAAGTTCCCTATTATTTATTATCATTATATATTTTTAACCATTGACGGTCATTCCCAGCACATTCATTAACCATTTTGTAAAATGCTTTCAAAATGCAGAGGAAACGTTCTTCACTGTATTATTTTTAATAAAAACATTCATTGCCATACATTTCATTGTTTCAGATGTAACACTCGCTGTAAAGAGATATTTTTTTGGGGGAATAGGAAGAATTCAATTCTCTGAGGTCAAAATGTTGCTGCACTACAGATAATGTCCCCCAAATAAAAATATTTTAAACATCTAAGATGTGTCTGAGTCCCAGCAGCAGCTATTCAGACTCCTGGCCAAAGTTCTCAAAGATTCTCTAGTAAGTGTTTCCTCTCTTTCTGTACCTTCTTTTAGTTATGTCATAAATTTTATCAACACCTTTTCTCGTAAATAAAAAATGCAGACATTAAAACTTATATTTGAGACCAGAATAATTAAGAGAGCTCCTGTTTGGATTTAACAATATTAAAATTTGTTTATTAGTCCCTCAGAGATGTCTAAGGCCTATGGAATTTTCATAAGCATGCCTGATTATATTCAAGGTTTTAGGATATTGCTTCATATGATTTATCCCTGTACAAACTAAGGTTCTTCAACTTGGAGAAAAACTGATTGAACAGGACTAGAATAGAGTCCCAAAACTCACAGGCATCATCAAGAGGATAAATAATGAATTCTTGTTCCCTGCTTGTGTTCTCTAACATAAATATTAGGAGGCATCAAATGACACCAGCAAGTAACAGGATCAGAGCAAATAAAAGGGAGTACTTTTTCGAGCAAAAGGTAAACAAACTGTGGAAGTTTCAGTCCCAAAGTACAGCGGATGGCAGAACTGTATGTATGTTAAAAAAAGAATAAGAAAAGTGGAAGAAAAGTCCAACACGGTTATGGCTCTTGAAGGGAGACAATCTTCAGAAAGCCCTTCAGCCTCAGATTTCTGGAGTCTAAAAGTATATCCTGAATTATTGTCAAGAAAAACTTGCCCACTTTTTAAAGTCTTTCTTCCTTAAGCAATTGCTCATCAGGGCCAGATGCAGGAGCAGCTGATCCCTGGGGTCTGATCCAGCACAGATTTATTTATATTTTCAACTCCCGGCTTCTTCTCCAGATCACGAAGACATGCTTGTGTGATGACAACCTATAAGATGTTATAATAAAAGGTATCAACACTCCCTACAGACCTTGTCCATTTATATCGTTAGACCATTAAAGCTGAAACATCATTTCTTATAAGAAGATGTTACATAGTACATTTTATTTTCAGGTATTTTGGAAAACAGGAATAACTGAGCTGAGAGACAGACTATTACCTAATTATCAGCCATTTGAAACAGATTACTGTTTAAATAATGATCCTGTGTTAGCAACAGAGAATATTTTCCAGTCACATACTGAGCTTTAAGGAGGAAAATCTCTTTTTAAATATGGTCAGTAAAGCATTTTGAAACGTTTAAGCCTATCAGGATATTTCCTAAGGAAAGTTTTTTCTCAGCATGAAGGTTAGTACACAGGTAAAGAAGCTTCTCAATGCAATGATTAGGGCCCTATTAATTTTTGGTAGCTGTTTCTTACACGAATTGATTGAGGTTGCATTGCTGCTCTTAACGGTATTCCTGCTCACCTTTTATTACTCCCTATGCTCTTGCTTGCAGTTATCTCAACAAAAACATAACACTTTGATAAGGTATATAATTCCAAGATGATTGCACAAAAGTTGTTCCACAGCTGGAAGTAGGCAATGAAAGACTTTCCCATTATTTCTTAAAGTGGAACCAGTTTAAAATCAGGTGCTAATCTGTTGTACATACTTCTGGTATGAATAAGGAAGAACAAAGCAAGCAGTGCTGATTTGTTAGGCCTGTAAATCTGACTATTATATTCAATACAAGCCATCAACGCAGAGCCTGAATTAATGAACAGAAAATTGGCCTGCTTCAAAGAAGAACAAATTGATCTGCATTATATTCCAAGGAAAACACAGTGAGATTTTGCTAGTCTGTAAGTCGTATTATCTCAGTCTTCAAAAGAATCAATGAATAATATTCTTGGACTTCTGCTTTGAAATGTGTGATTTGTTCCAGTGAAAGAGCATTTATTTAAATGGGACGTACCTCAATCAAAGACAGAAAGCATTGCAGCAATCTCTGTCTGTAATGAATTCTGTCCAGTGGGCTGATGAGAATTTGCAGTCTGATTTATAGCTGTCACCACAACTGATAAAGGTCATCACTGCATCTCATTTTTTATACCTGCCTTTCTTTGGGGTGAGTGTTCAGTGTAAATGATGCTGAAAATTGTAACTTTCAGGCATAAAGCCATTTATTCCATTATATAATGGATTTCTTCAACAGCAGAGTTCACATAGTCAACTCCTCCCCTCTTTCAACTTCCAGGAAATGGACTGGTTGGCAGAATATATTACACATCTGTTTGTAGGCACAGATATGTAGTCACACTTCCAAAAGTGAGTGATGACAAAAAGCAGTGTTTACTAGAACTAGCTGAACAGCCTTGGTGCTATTCCAAAACCGCATGGAGGAAGGGGAGTCTTGGCAAAAAAGTCAAAAGAAAACCAAAGCAAACTGATAAGCCAAATGTGTGAATGCAGGAAGCCCACGACAGATGATATATGTGCAGCGTCACAGATTCCTAACTTCTCTGTACACATCTTTCTTAAATTCAGGCAGGAAACACACATTAAAAAACAGATCTAGCTTCAGGGAGTAGTTTGCAGTTGCTGAGCTGCAGCCAGCCACAGATTTGACAGAAGCAGCACATGCACAGGGTTTGCTTAGCCTGGCAGCTGTCTCCTCTCCTCTCATTTAGGGGGAAACCAGATTAAATTGCTGTGGTTTCTCTTAAGGGCACATTAGGCACTATAAACGGCCACAACTGGCTAGCAATTTTGCATGCTTCCCCTTTCAGGCATGCAAGCCTGACAAATCCTTCACAAGGTTTGGTCGTCAGAAAAAGCATTGGCTTATGAAAACCGGGGCCCTTTGGTGCTGACACGATGCTGAACTTGAACTGCGAGTCGTAACTCAGGAAAGGGATCACGAGGCCATCGCTGAGAGTCCTCCTGTATCATCCGCCCAACGTGTTGCAGCAATCAAAAAGGCAGCAAAAAGTTAGACACCAGCAAGAGAGCAAAAGGGCTGCATCGTTTGCCAGGCTGCAAATCCGTAGCGCACGCTCTGAGCACTCTGCGTAGTTTTGGGTTTTCTATCAGATACATGAGCAAAAACTTACATGATTGAAGGAAAGGTGAAACCGTCTTAGGAGGAGAATGGAAAAGATTGAGATGTGATACCACTGAGGTATACAAAATCATGAGGTTAGTAGATAAGCTGAATGTCAGACTGTTATTTACGATATCCTGTAACACTAGAACTAGAACACTGAGGACTTCAGAACTCACTGAAAGTATTAGGAGAAAACAACTTTTTTTTTTAACACGATGGACAGTAAACTGCAAGAATTTGTTGGCACAGGGAACGGGTTTGGTGTGAAGGCAGATGCTATCAGCAAGTTCAAAAAGGGAGTGCACAAATTCATGTATGAGAGGTCCCCCAGCAGATGCTAAAGGAACAAGGTACAGATATACTCTCTGCCATGCCTAGGCCAGTGCTGCTCGGTGATGGACTACCAGAAGGGGAGCAGCTAGGGACATGGTTAAATACTTCCCTGGGCAGAAGGAACACTTGGCTGACCCAGTAGAGTGTTTTCTTCATCACTGTGCTCATGGGGTTCTCAAAGTAGGAACCAAATGATAACACAGTCAACAAGAAAGTCTGGGACTATTTTCTTTCTTAAGAAGTGAGTTTGACTACTCACTATGCAAGGAAACCTAAGGTGTTACATTCCAGCTACTGGAATGCAAATTTGCATCAATGTCAAGATTCAAGAATTTATAGACGTAATGCCTCTCTGATGACACTAAGTATATATTATTAGATGTGAGAGACTCTTTTATAAAATAATTGGTAAGGATGGCATGCATTTGAGGAGAATTTTCATTATTTGCTAGAGATTATGGAAAGTAGAAACCAGAACTTTGTGATAAAAGATATGAGGGAATAAGAATTAAAAACTAGCTCTAAAACAAAATTTAAAGAAACTGAAAATTTCTGTCAGTTTAACAAGGATGGAATGAAAATCAGAAAAGTAAAATTCACATGTAGCAGGTTAGCAATAAGATTTAGTGAAAAAGCACGAAGCAATAGCAAGATTGTTAGGACAGCACCAGTCACTAAGAGCTACAGACTTAAAGGAAAAAGCAGCATCTCGAGTCCTGTAGTTTCAGCTCCACAGGCACGAAAGATAATTGAATGAGCCTAAGCCTGATGAAAGCCAGCATCAGGGGAATTATTGTTCTCAATCCCTAAGATTAAGGGAGATTGCCGAATAAAGGAAATTCAAGTTCAGAACAATTTCAGATAAATGAGTCTCCGCATAAAAATGTGACCAGCAAGGCTAGCAAACAAATTACCCCGTGTCGACAGAGCAGGCTGCAGAAGGCCCTGCTGGAGCCAGCTGACACGGCGCTTCCGCACATCGCACAGGCAACGCACATGGCTCTGCTTTAGCTGTTCACTGTTGTGTTTAATATCACAGGACCACCATGAGAGGTGGTCCAGAAGAGCAAACGCTGCTGTCCAGAAGAGCAAACGCTGCTGCCCACCTGTAGGGATGCTAGACCTCCCTTCTGTCACTACCCATGGCAGCTGGCAGGCAGTCAGCATCGCACCAGCTTTACTGTAAGGTTACGAGCTCTGAAGGGTCCTCTGAGCTTTATGTAAAGTGAAAATACTGCCTCCTGTTCAAGTGGATGAAGGCAATTACCGGAGCTGGAAATGAGTCAAGAGAAAGATGTTATCATCCCATCTCTTCCAAAACAGTTACTATGGGAGCTTTAATGACCCAAAGCAGTCAGGACTTTAGGACTTTATCTTACATCTAAAGGAAGGCCCTTCCACCAGAGCTCCATAGCCCTGACCACCACCGTGCAGGGAGCACTCGCTCAGTGTTGGGGCAGACAGCGGACTCCTTCTGCTCAAACGCTGACGGCAATTCCTGAGCTGGCTGGGGGTTTCTTGGAGTCCTCCCAGGCAAGTATTGATCGGACATTACTGGTCAGCATTTACAGTCTAACAAGATAACAGGAAGGAAGGTTACAGCTGTAGGACAGATGGTATTTCTGACAGAAAAGATTGGTCAAGGCCAGTACTAAAATCATATCTGTTTGGAAAAACACATGACTGTGAGAAGTGGACTTAAAACAAAACCAAAAGCCTTCTGCTTATTTGGCCTGTGGACAAATCTCCTGAGGGCCCAGGTGAGCTCCAGCCTGGTAGATGGAAGCCAGAGATGGGGAAAGGAGTGGGTCTGCTCTTTGCAAGGGCTTGGACAACTCGCCAAACTCATTCCCAGGGCATGCACATCCCAGCTGAGAGAGGGGCCTGGCCAGAGAAAACAAATCCGGGATATTGCACAGTAAAGAAAAGTACCGGCTGCAGTGATTACTGGCATTTGCAGCCTTTGGGGAGGAGGGGCCCTGTTGTAAGGAAGCCAATTTATACGGAATTGCAGTGTTTAGCTGTTAGAATAGCACCCAAACCCCACTTGGCACCAAAAACGCTGCGCGCTTGGCTGCTACTAGCCGTATTCACACCAGCTCCCAGGACTGCTGAGCAAAGTAGCAGGTTTATACGTTAAAACCAGGTGTCTAAACAACTCCCCTTAACATCCTATTGTACACATAGCGAATTTAAATGGTGGAGAACTTGGCATTTCCAGTCAAAAAGAGCTCTGATTGACAAGGAAGAGCAAATGGGATAAGATAAGGATGCTCTGCATGGAACCCAGATGGTAAAAGAGCCCTTAACGCTGAAAGAGATAGCACAACCGCAGCACTGCTGTCTTCAGAGGCTAATTTTGAGAGAGAGATCCTCAGGTCTTGGGAAATAATGAAAGCAATGAGGTAAACCACAGAAAAGGGTAAATTAAATAGAGAAAAGTAAAACTGACAGAAAAAAACAATCAAAGATTAACAAAATGTATCAGATAGGATGAAAAAGATTGACTATGATATGAGGGGGAACAAGGGAGAAGAAGGACAAGTCCAGGCAGGTTTCGATAAATGCTATTTTTACTTTGTTTTAATGAAAGGGGAAATTAAATCTTATTTATTAAGCCTGCAGGATTATTTACTCACTTAGGACAGTATCTGCTTTATTGAAGCCGAGAGGGTTTGCATAGTAATGAGAACAGGTCCTCTCAAACCTGCGTTCCCTGGGGCAGGTGAGTTTTATTTCTCAGGACAGCACGGGCAGTAATTGGTCAACAGATGCTAAGACCATGCTTAGTCCCCAAGTGCTGTAAGACTTAACTGCAGAGAATATAATAAAAATAAAATCAGATTCAAGGCCAGACAGATTCAATCCCAAATTCAAGTTGCACTTCTAATATTATAATCTTCTGTTCTTTCAAGACTTACTGCAATGCATCTATTTGATATTTATTTCATGTACCCATAAACAATTGAATGTGAAATTCAGTACCCAAAGCACAAGCCAGGCCTGTCTTGGTACTGAGCTGTTTCCCAAGGAAAAAAGGCAGAAAAGGTTTTGTATTCCCCATCCCCTGATGTTGTAGTAAACTGATGTTGGAATAATTGAGAGGGAGGGAGGGAAAGAGGATGTGTTTGGAGAAAGGCAATGAAGAGAAGGTACCTGAGTAGAGAAGGTACCTTCAGAGAGAAGGATCTGAAGGTACCTTCACTCTGTTCATGTGCCAGGGAGAGCTTCTCCTTAAGATGCATCCTACAGAGCAGGGCATCCATCAGCCATCAGCTCCCCCACTACTGCTCTTTGCCTTAAATCTGCTTCCCTCACCACCAATTCCTGCTATTTCTGCCTTACTGATCTGCAGTGCAGAAATCAGCAACAGTCTCTTATACTGCCTGAGACTGAGGCAAGGAAGCAACAGGGGACAGAGAGCAGCTTGCCTTTAACAACGTCACTTTAATTCCCAGAGACAACTGAAATCCCATTTTTATCGTTCCGGCATTATGAGTCATTATCCTTCTACTGCTTCTACCTTTTATTTATTTATTTACTCGTTTTACAGGAGACTGAAAGGAAAACCTTCTATAAATAGGTGATTTAGAATAATGTAGCTAAATGCTGTATATAACATATTGTGTTGGTGGATGCGTTTTACTGTGCTAGAAGTAGTTTTAATTGTTCCTTGTTTGAAAGCAGATTGTACTCGGCGCACCCATGCAGTGCTTTACAGTCACACCAGCAAAATAAAACACAGCCGTAGCTCAGGAAAAATCCCCTAGCAGTATGCAAGTCTAACCCACAAATTAGCTTGCCAAAAGCTCTTTGAAGGCTGAGTCCTGGGAAAACTCATAGTTGCAAAAATCAGTAATACTATTCTGTTTCTCTTTTTATCTTGTCTAATCTAGATTTTTCAAGACCAAAACTAAAAAAGACTTTTCTGCCTTGCTAAGAGAAGGGCTCAATCCCATGACTGAAATCCAGGCAGCCCATACCTATGAAATCTTAGTTCCAAATCTGAAACCAGAAATAATTCTACCGCTGCCCTTCACTCACTAGACTGAAGTCTGCTTCAAAGAGCCCTAATGTGAGAGCTCGACAGGCTCAGGCCGTGCCGTGGCGGCAGAGGCATGAGAAGCTGAAGTCCGTGTGAGAAACAGGGAACTCATTTCTACTTCAAATAACTCCTCTTCCCTGCATCTCTCTGCTTTTATAACACACATAGCAGAGGAAAAAATGCAGGAGACTGCAATTAGGGGAGAAGAACAAGAAATCCTCAAAGGTGAATCCATTTCGACTCCATCCTGCTGCCTTTCTGAAAGCCCCGTATATTTTTTGTTACAAAAAACTCCTCAGTAGGAGGAGTTATTTATCAGTATAGACCAGTTCGTTAAAAAAAAAAAAAAGGTGTTTTATTTATTTATTTATATATTTTTGTTATTTTTTGTTTTCCTGTTACAGTCCCAGCTCGGCAAAGGCAGCCATGGGGCCAGGTAAAACTGAGCCCTGCAGAGACATCCTTCTTCCCTTCCAAAATTGCCAGATCTTCTCTGTCTCATTTGGCCTGCCTTCACACAAGGGAGCGTGAGCGTTGCACATAAAAATAATAATCTACTTGCCGCTCGAGAAGAAAAGGAATCCATGAATAAATTCTCATTCAAATATGACCCTGTGGTTTGCCTCCTTAATCCCTCTGTGCGTTTCCTCGTCTCTTGCTCTTCACCCTTAACCAAATTCCACTTGTTAGTGGCTGTGACAAAGAACACCTAAAGGAGTTATTTTCCTTTTCATTCCTGTTGTCATGAACAGAAAAACGATGTTTCAGGACGCACTGAATCAAAGCTGCGTACATCAACAAGGAAAGCAGATGGTGTCTATCGTGCTGGCTAAGCTTCCCCTTTGCATGCAACATTTCATGATCCCTTTTATACTAACTAATCGCTCCAGACGCGCCTAGGGTACTGCCTATGCTTACGTTGAGCCTCAGCTGTAAAAGAAGTGTGAAAAAGATGTAGTCATCACTGAAACCCAAAGCCCTGGAAAGTGCAAGGCTGATAAGATATCAAATGCAACAACATCCTACACATTTCTGTTACTGGCCTGTGGTTTCTGGTTTTGGACTAGTCACAAGAGGGCACTGCTCAACAGAATCTATGGAAACGTGTTCAACACATGCAAAGACCTATTAATAAATAATTGAAAGTGGTTGCAGGTAGAGGACCTAGCAAAGAAAGACACTTGAGAGGGTACAGAGATTCACTGTAACCAAGTGCAAGGGGATGGCTACTGGGAGGAACAAGCTGCAATTATGCACGCAAGCTAATGGGCTTTAAATTAACAGGAAATGAGAGAACAAAAAAATTAGAATCAGATAAGCATATATTTTTCACTTGAAGTCTCAAATCTCTTTGCCTACACTGACCAGGCCGACTCCCGCAGGAAACCCCATAACAAATCAGATGGGCGATTAGCTGCGTTTCTTATTCTGCTGCCAGCGCTGGGCAGTGTCTGTCTAGAGGAGCAGCACCAGTTCCTGCAGAGCTGGCCAGCTCGTGCTCCAGGCAGCAGGCTCCTCGTAGGGGCTCCAGCAAAGGAGTGACAGCTTCAGTTTTGACTCCTCACCAACATTTTGACCAAAAAATCTCTCAGGGGGTTCCCTGGGTTAAAAACCTTCAGTCAACAGCTTTGTAACTACAGAACACCTCTCGGTCTTATTCAAGGAAAGGAATGTGACTTTATATTTGTCATTATTTTCTATATCCTTACACCACATCTTTGCCCCTCCAGAGATTTCTTTTTATTTTTTATAGTGCCCCTGCATGCTTCTGCCATGCAGAAGCAGAGAGGCAGAGAAGCAAGGTCCTTCTCCGGACCTTTCATATTCCTGCTACAATCACTTTCTTTTGATGGACCAACCAAAGCTCACCGGTAGTGATCAAGGGGACAGTGTCCCTCAAACTGGGTAAAAACATATTATGTTCAGTATTGTTTTCTCCTCAATATAGCCAATATTGTTTCTCTTAAATCAAATTGATGGCAACAGAGCACTGATCATATGTTCTCTCTTTCCTGCTCTAAAGGGAATAAATAAATAAACAAACCCACAAAGGTGCAAAAGATAGAATTCTAACAAATCCTCTCCTCCATATTCAGATCTATCCTGGCTTGATAATATGGCTATATGGGGCTGTGTCCATCGAGATAGAGGGAAAAAAAAAGAAAAGCAGGAAAAAGATAATATGATAATTACTGGAATAAAATTCTACTCATATAAATATCCTTTTCTGAGGAATTCAAAAATAGAAAAAGAAATAATAAATAAAGAATAAAGGTCAATAGTTTACTGAATTTTACTGGGCTTAAGGCTATATCTAGACTCCTGAGTTCAGTTCAGTTTCAGCTAATTGCTAAATGCAAAAGATGATAGAAAATTCTCACAATTGTTACCCCTGAAATAAAATCTGGAAGAAGGGAAGTACTGAATGTACAGAATAAATACATATAAGATACACTCACATTGCTATAAAAAAAACGGTTGGGGAAATGTAAGAATGCTCATACTGCGAAGAAGAGTAAGGAAAGAAAGGATACTTTCAAATTATTAATAAGCATTAATAATCCTTCCAAGAAATGCATCTTGTAGAATAAGTCAGTCCATCAATTGAAGCCATAAGAATAAACACAGTGAAAATATCTTTGCATTACCCGGCTTACATACATTAGCCCTCTTGGCTAATGGTGCGCGGGAGACAAGGTCCCGGCCTGTCTGGCCCCGGTTTCTCCTGATCCTGCCACCTGGATGAGCAACACGTGCCAGCTGTGGCAGCAGCTTTTCCGTGTAGACCCTTGTTCACTAGGACATGGGAAAATTGACTTCCAGTCTGGGAATGAGTATTTATTAGGGTGATAACAGATGAGACTATTGGACATAAAGACTTTCTGGAACCTTTGACCAACAGAATTGGTGAATGTTTTGTCAAAGTTTTGCAGATACTTCTCAATCCGCCAGAAGGTATCACTATACTCAGATATTCCTACAGCAAGAACATCATTTCTGGGCAACATTGGGACTGACTTGTTTCGTATACATGACTATGTTGGTGATGGCATGGCCATCCCAACGTCTCCTGGAAATGCAGAAATTATCACCCCTGCAAGGTATTGTTCACTTTTACAAGCACTAAGTCCAGTGCATGCCAAAAAAGCCATGACATAAATGATGGTAAATATATATATATATATATTAATTAAATCATATAAATTCATTTTTTTTAATCCAGATTTGCTTTTGTGCTGAAATTTTTTTCACATTGTAATGTTAATATCCTTTGAAACCGATTGTCTCAATTTTGTCAATTAATAAAAGCTGAAGGATTGAAAAATCAAGATTATGGCTTCAGAAGAACCTGTCATTGTTTAAATATATTTTCTAATCAAATAAAACATTATTTTTGTTTCGTTCACATTCTAGAACTAAATAAGTTTTCATTTTTGAGAATGAAAAGCTTTTAGACTTTATTTAACTTTTTTTTTTTGAATTAAAGGAAGCATTCTTGTAAAACACCTGGCCCCAGAGACCTGTACTTTAGGTGCAGGAGCAAAATGACAATTGCAGGTTACCCCACAATGGTGGCACTGTGA
Organism: Crypturellus tataupa; assembly: GCA_034781795.1. Taxonomy (NCBI): domain Eukaryota; kingdom Metazoa; phylum Chordata; class Aves; order Tinamiformes; family Tinamidae; genus Crypturellus; species Crypturellus tataupa. The sequence continues at coordinate 1,094,191 of JAWLRI010000516.1, forward strand.
TGGCCCTGCCTGGCCACGCAGCTTCTGCTTGCTTGTTAGAAATCCTTCTCTCCAACAATCCAGTATAATAGAATTTTTTTTTCTCCACTGCCTATTTCCTTGCATCTTACTTTCCTTCTTTCATTTCTTTACACTTACCATGTTACCTTGAGTTCTTTTTGTGACAAGCTGAAGCTATAAGCCTTTTTTAAAGAGGTGTTATATTGCTTAGTTCAGGGATTATTTTGCATCATGTATGGTAACTTCTGCTTTACAATCACTTACAAAGTCACCTTTTCTACCAGAGACATGCAGATTTTGCCCCAATGCAGGGCAAAATCAAATTAAATTTATGAATACATTTGCCTTAAAACATCATGCAACCAACATCATTTGAACACATTCAGGAAGTCAAGCCCTTGATGTGTATATTTTAGATGTCTACATGTGAGTAGTTCTGATCCTCTCTTCTCAAATATGATAAGTTTGGTATAAAAATATAAAGAAGTATTAAAGATATGTTTAAGAAAGGATAAAGATGGGCCAAGGTATGGGTCAGCTTCTATTGTGAGGAACAACTGAATGTGGGAATATATTGGAGGTGTTTCAAAATCATGAGCAGCAGGAGAAAGGTGGTTGGGGGTTACTGTGTTCCAGCACCAGAACTGAAAACCATCCAGCCAAGCAAGTGGGATCAACCTCGAAGTGAACAGCAGCAACTAGTCCTTCACAAAACAGGTACTAAGCCTGTCCTTATGAAAGGACACTTTGGATGCAAGAGACTTATGCAGACTCAAGGATACTGGACAAGTAACTTGGAAGACAAATACATTTTGGGCTACTAAAAAATCAAACCTCAAGAGGATCAAGAAAAAGAAGCATGAAACTAGAACAGTTGGGGAATGAACTCATACACTCACCTCTTGCCCATGCTTGCCCTTACCACCACCCCAGAAACAGAATATCCAGGAAGGCAAACCTGTGGGCTCTTCTGTTTTAACTGATTTTTCACTGATAAGGGATTTATATATCTGCATTTTAAAGTATGTTCTTTTGATAAGTGATAATCATTTCACTCTAAAGTTCAGTTAATTAGTTATGGAAGTCTGTTACCACTTCTAAAAAAGAAAAAAAAAATCTGTTCTAATATGTTCAACCACTGAACACGGTCAGGAGATCTAAATTCACTAGAGACTTTCCTTGTTAGATAAGTAAATCTTTGCCTGTTAAATTTTCAATTACAAGTATCTGATACAAAGTTTAATCACCAGACACACAATATTTCCATCTCTAAATTAAGAAATTGCTGTATCTCTGCATATATTTATTTAATGTTCGTTAGCAGAGAGCGAGCAGAGGAACACATACTGCTCTAATTACCCGCGGTGAGCGCTCCATGCTGAACAAATGGCTACGAGCAGCGGAGCAGGCCCTGCGACAGCTACAGAAGGAGGAAAATGCACTTTGTGCTGAGCCAGAGTCTCCAAAAATGAATCAGAATGGGCTGGGACAGTGTGGAAAAGTGAAGCTCTTTCTGCCTAGGGAAGCAAAAATAAGCCCATTACAAATGCAAATGTCTTCCAAATAAGAAGGCATCTAAAGGCTGACAACAAACAAGTCTCTCCTGGAAAACCCAGCCAGAGGTCCCAGCAGGATGTAGGCATAACCTGTAATTACGCCTCTCATTTCCTCTCCTGGCTTTTTCCTAGATGTTCACTTTCCCAAATCTTTCCCACCCTTAGCCCAATCTTCCTTGTTTTGCTCTCTCCTCTCTCCTTTCAGTGCTACGTGGCCCTGAAGAAGCAAAGGAAACAACTTTAAGTACAAGTTCAACCATCCAGGCTGCAAGGACAACCACTCTTTCAAAGACACATTGAAGACAATTTCTGTGACATCAGGGCCACTCTTGGTACCATCTCACTTGACTAACTTTGCAAGGGTAAACAGGTAAATGCATCTATGAGTTGTACATAGATGCAACTCATACTCATTGCATGACTACATGCAATAGTTCATCTGGGTTTTTACCTAACACACAGACAGAAAATCTTCTACTCCTCCAAGTTACTATTGTGTAAAATCAGTGCAATTACACTGGCTCTGAAAGCAGCTGGATTTGATTTCAAATCAGTACAAAAAAAAAAAAAAAAAAAAAAAAAAAAAAAAACTAGATCCTTTAAGGCAGAATAGTTGTTTGTGTTTTTTTTCTTAATAGCAGAAACACCGCTGATGCAAGCTGCACCTTCAAAAGCCACCCACAGATGCAGTAGCCTCCTATGGCAGAGATTCCCATTTCCAGTCCGGCTGTTCTTTTTTTTTTTTTTTTTTTTTTTAATAAAAGACCTTTCTCGGGGGATTTGGTGCAATTCTCTCTGCCCAGAGGAGTAAAGGGACCCAGCACTGATTTCAGCAGCTCTGTACTAGTCCCTAGTCATGAACCTGGACCCTCTTGGACGTGCTGGACCACGTCGCATGAAGCTGCTGTGTCCTGGGTGCAACAGGCAGGATGAACATGGGGAGGAAGGACAGGGACAGCTTCCACTACATTTTCATGGCTTTTGACTTCGAATCTACAAACAAACTCAATGTACAAAAGGGCTTCCATACCTGTTACTGCTTCAAATTATTCCCAGATAGCTGTTCCTCACTAGCAGGCACTTTCGCAGCAGGAGGCACTGCCTCATTTTTGAGTTACTTCGAGAGAAAAGCACTAACTTTAGTGGACCTGGGCTTAAAAGCAAAATGGGGAATTTGTTTTTGCTAAGGGCTATAAAAAGTATAGGAAACCTGCTTGCTGTTCCAACATGTAAAAGTGCTACCATCAAATTGCCTGTGGGGAAGAAGTATATCCTATCTGCTCTCTTTTAAAAATCAATGAGAATGGAATTAGGTAGTTACCGGGAGGTGGTGTTGGTAGCACCACAGCTAGAACCAGAAGTGACTTTCCAGGCCATATCCTTCCTCTTCCACTCCTCTTTGATTCGCTGTTCCCCACAAAATCCTCCAAGCAATTGCATATATTTTCCAGTCCTTCGTGTTGGGCGATTCAGTCACTTCTTGCATCACTTTCCTGATCTCCAGGCTCACTGTCACCCTTCTTCACAGCTCCAGCCCTGCCCAGGCTCCCCCGAGCCTCCTTTCACACCACAGTTTTGTGGATGTCAGGCACTACCGGGTTCCTGGCCTCATCCCACCAGTGACTCCGCAGCCTCTTCTCACACCACCCGGCAGGGCTCCTCCAAACGCTCCTCATCGCTCCCTCCATCTCACCACCCAAAGGTGACCTTCACATCACCCTTCCTGCCCTCAGACCGACTCTTCACTCAACCTGGTGCCATGCAGGGATGTAGAGACAATGCAAAGGAATTACACTGAATGTCAGGGGACACATTTTGGGGTATTTAGAGCTATGTTTTGGTATCTCAGTGGGGCATTTGATTCAGAGCTGCTGAGATTCTACTGACATCAAGAAGAATGGTCAGTGTTCAGAAAGCTTTGGAGAAAGTAGGTCACCAATGGAGGTTCCTAAATATACATCTAGGTGCATGAAAATCTTGACCTTCTCAACTGTAAAAGGTTGTCTGTCTTTACTATTGCAGCCCAGGCTCATTCCTTAACTCTGCTATTACTCCTTTCTTACAGTCTTTGTTTGCTGTATTCTAATTTCAATATATTTAAATCCTCTAATGTAAATATTGCAGCATCAAGAATATTTTTTGGAAGAAGGTATTTCACTACTTGCACAAATGAATATTATAGTAACAAAACTAAACGTGACAGTAAACGTGCTTGTCATGAAAGCGACCTAAAGCTAGAAGCAGCAGAAGGGAGCCCATGGCACTGCTCCTCCTCCAGAGGCTGCATGGTGGCACTCACAGAGCAGGGCTTGTAAATGTGCTTGTTTGTTGTGACATCCTGCAGGGACCTGTCTGCTGCAGGACTCTGGGCTCCCCCACTTTTCCAACCTGGAGTATGCCCGGGCACACCAAATAATTCTTAAAAAAAAAAAATAATAATAGCATTTGACCATTACGGAGTTACTTTCTTAAGTTTTTGGTCTCCTACTACAGTGTCTCAGTCTTGCAAAGCTGACACACTGGGTCACACTTAAAGCCAAGGTATGGAGCTCATCCCCTGCTTGCTCCTGCAGACTATATTAATTTTTAAAAGAGCTAAATTGATTTCTCATCTCATTCTCTCTAGTAGTAATGAGCAAAACAGCTACATGGCAGAAAGGCTGTTCTCCATGGCCTATTATAGTACATTAAAAAGCCATTAACTGCAAGGTTTTCTGTCTTTACTGTGCAGGTTACTGTCACTGGCTGAACCTAGGCAAAAGCCCAGCAGACGAAAAGCAGGGAAGGTGGTGATTTCCCTTCAGTGCTCTCAGAATATGTAATCTGCAGAAATCCCTGAAGAAGATAATCCAGGTCTAAAATCTAAATTATGGTTCTAATGGTTTAACAGGTTCCTGCCTTCATTCCTGTTGCAACAACCTAGACAAACTCCTTTATTTATTCTGTTTTGGCAACACAGGACACAAGCAAAGCATTTAGACTGAGAATAGCAATTAAACATCTTAAAGCACAAGGAGGTTTTCACTGCCAACAATACCTAGACATTTGCTATGCACTTACTTAAGTAGCATCTGTGTGTTTATCAATAGTAACCAACAGTTTCCAAAATCTACCCTGGCCTCTTCTTCACATGGACTTGTGGGTCCAGCACTGCCAGGTGCTCCCATGAGTTGCTAGACCTGGACTCTCCTTCAGCCAATGCTCCTTCTTTTCTCTTATCAGGCTTTTCCTTTACAGCTCTGTGTTTACCCCTATACTTTGCTCCTAAAACTCTCCTAGGCAGTGAGGATCTTTGCAGTTGAGGGTTAGCAGTTCATTCAAACCTTAAATGCCATGAACAGATGTGCTGATCAGCCAATAGCTAGTTGTTTATAAAAGAAAATGTTTCAAGGACATTTGCAAAGCCAAAGCACCAGCTAGGATATGATGTTTCCACACCAGAATTTGGAATGGGACAAGATTTCTTTGAACCATCAAGCCCCTTAAGCCATTTTTTTAAACCATTTTCAACACAAATTTAAAATACATTGAAAATAATTATCTGGAATTTCAGTTTAGCAAGTTGTGAAACAAAGCAAATATTCACATAGGGTAAACCAATGCCATTTATGAATTTTGCTAGATTTATATCAAGATAAGCACCTGGGAGTGGTACCTATTTTACCCCCATTTAACCTAAGTTGAGAACTGGGATGAGTCTGTGGCCCTAAATGCAGCACCTGCATTCAAGGACACTTGCACTAACGTATAACACTTTCCTAATGCAGATCAAAACCACACGCAAGGTTGGAAAGTGCACTGCATGAGGAGGAGGGATTTGTTCTCTTGGTGACAAGCTCACGACAATGATGTTTATGCTCACTTTAGCAGCCCAACACTCAAAGGAAGGTCACCCACTGCCCTACAGCTGAGATGGCCACTAGTCCACAGTCAATGTTCTGTCCCTTGGTTCAGCAGGCTGGAGATGCCTGCACTCCAGATAACCATGTTTTATTTCTCTAACAATGTAATTCTAGTCGTCAGTGCTGTAAGAGTAGCACCTTAACAAAACCCCTTTTATGAAAATGAAAAAAAAGTAGCACTTGCAACATTTGGGATATCTATGTAAAGCAAACTATAAATAATTCATTTACTCCACATGCATCTGCATCATTTGAAATGCATCAGTGCTTTTATCAATAGAGTGCGATGAATTAACATTGCCCAGAATAGGCTTGGGGGCATTTAGGATATCCAAGTTTGTTGATCTAAGCACTATTATTAAAGGTAAACTGAAATAAATTACCTCAGTTACTACAAGACAATTTTTTCGGCATGGTAAATAAAATGCATTAGTTCTAGGTCATTAAATTCAATATTAGACTTAAAAAGATTCTATAATGTTATTAGTAAAACATACAGCGAAACATATGTGGTTCAGTATTACAGACAAAATGACCGCTCTTCTAAACTTGGATATCAAGGATATCAGTTATTAGGATATTTTTCAGAAAGACTTTTGACATAGAAGACTAACTTCCATTTTCAGAAGCTATACATGGACTGGTTTTGGCTCTCATTGCCAGGGAGGTTTCCAATTAACTAAGTCATTTCTGAAAACGGCATTCAGAACCTTTCGCTAGTTTACTCTCTATTCCTCTCTGGGTACGAAGAAACAACATTTAGCCAATTTTGCAGGTTAAGAGAGCTGAGCAGGAACCTGTGACAGTTGGACTTGATTTTCAGATTTTTTTAGTCAACTTTCTATGATAGTGAGCAAGTTCTTTGGTGTTTCTGTGCCTCAGGGCTCCTCACTGCATGGGTATATTGCATGCTTCACCCCTTACTTTTTTACCTGGATCATAACCTTTTTTGTGAAGGCCTGGCCCATCGTGTCTGGCCAGCAAGAGAAGACACACTCCGAGTCAGAGCCTCTAGTCACTAACACACAGCCAAAAAGCCCTGGCAGCAGCCCCTGCTATGTGCACTCTGTCTTGCCAGATGCCAGCAAGAAGGCTGGAAAATATCCTCCAAGAAATAATCATAGCATCTTGCACCCAATCAATCACAACAACCAAGGGCAGTATGTTATAGGCTGCTATTATTTTTTTTCTAATAACAATAGCAGCAAAACCCTGTCAGTGCAGGCAATACGTATTTTACATTAAATCCAAAGAAAAGAAAAAATAGGTATAACTCTCCAGGAGTGGTTTTGGAAATTTGGTCTTTCATTCTGTCTTTTTGCGAAAAAGGGCCACTGCTGCCATGATCCCAAGGGATAGGGAAGAGAAGCCAGGAAGACAGATTCAAAACTGGCAGAATTCATTGTGGCTCAGAATTAAAAAAAAACATTCATAACCCAACCTGCTTCACACACTGTGTGCAGCAATGGTTACTGTACTGGGGACAAGTCAGCTGTCCTTCAGTATCAAGAATTAACACCTGCGTTTATCCACGTTTTGGGCAACTGATAGGGGAACACTGCAGGATTGCAGAGAGATTTTCATAAACCTGAGTTAAAATCCTGCACCAGAAACACAGACCAATGGAATATGGGAAAAGCCCAATAATTGCAAAGTCTAATTGCAAGGTAATGTGGCACTTGAGCATAACTGCTAAGCAGTAGAGACTGTGCTAACGAGCAGGCCATCTGCCATTCAGAAGAGGACTAACAAAAGGCTTGAGCAGGACCCTCGGATACGGTACGGAGGAGGATATGCAAGCGAGGAAATGTCCAAATACAACATTTAAAGATACACAGTATGAAATGAGCATATTACAGATGATAATTGGAGCTTGCATGCATGCTTAGCATATGGACAACATAATTGCAGTTGTACAGTTAAGGAAAGCTCACAATAGCGGGTGATAATAGAGGAGCGCAGGATGCGATGTACGGAATGATGAATAGAGCGGTGCGAGAGATGAGGAACTGAATAGATGTATCTGGAAAAGCGCCACAGCTGGGATTTGTGGTTGGATTGCTAGGCAAGGTGGAAGCCGCGGTGTGCTATCTGATCGCCAGGAGCGTATCACACATCCTATGCTGTATATCTACTATATATACTGTTGTGCCTTTTCTACACTGTCCTGAAGAAATAAACCCTCACAATAAATCCAGGGTTAAAATATGCTATGGGTCAAGTCTAAGCAACAACAATCCTTGTAAGAAATGGAACTAATAGCAAACACAGGAGCCATTGATTCTGGTCTCTGACATATGTTGCTCCACTCTGGAACATTCTTACTAATTCAGGGACACTGAGGACTGCCACAGGGGAGGGCACCAAAAGCTGCAGCTGATTAAACAAAACACCCTTTCTTCGCCTTAAACTGCCAGGCAAAAACACAAAATGGAATTTGAAATTACAGCAGCTATATGAAAATTGTAGGAGATTCAGACAAAAATCCATTTTGAACTCATCTCTCACTTTATGCCAGCAAATTTAATAGCAGTTTCAATAAAAAGGATGCAAACATATCCATGGACCACCTCAAGTCACTATTGATAGCTTAAGGAAAGCTTGCAGTCAGTACATTGGAAATGGAGTTATGTCCATTTTGAGCCTGAGTATCATTTTCTTAACTCCTTTGAAATCAACAGAATGATATAGATATTGATTGGAAATTTGTTATTTCCCTTGCCCACCCACCCCACCAAAAAAAAAAAAAAAAAGTAAACAGCAGTACATCCTAGCACTTTCAGTGAGCTCTCAATATGGTTTAAATGCTATCCTGAATAAGCTATCCTGAATAAAGGTAATCGTTGGAATTTTATCACTCTGTCTAAGATTTGTTGAAGTCAAAAGAAAGACTTTGTTCCTTCAGTGTGCTGGAAAAAGCCCCTCGCTTACTTGAAAGAACACAGATGTTTTACTGGCTGAACTATTTTGGAAGAAAATCACTCGGATGACTCAAATACTCCTAAACATGCAACATGCTTCATCTTTAGTGAGGCTATCAAACTCCCATCATCTGCAATAATGAAGAGAGAAAAAAAAAAGAAGGAAATGTAGATTTGAAAGGAGCCAAAATGATTGTATTTCTCAGTCTGTTCTGAATGACCAAAATATTTTGATGTATAACTAACAGTAGAAGAAGGGAAACAAGGATATATTACAACTAACTACATCCCTAACAACTATGCGGATTCCCCGCAGAGCTTAAACTCATTTTACCCACTGAGTCCTAGTTTTAAACATATATTTTTTTTTTCTGCTAAGCCACTGCAGCACTCTTGTTGCACCAAAATTTGACTTAGGCATTTTCAGAGTCTTTCATTTGCATTTAATAAAATCAGAATATTAGAACAGTAGAAATATGTGCCTGGGAATCAGAGCTATTGGTCTTTCATCTCAGTTGTCAGTGACCTTAATCAAGATTTTGTCACCTACTCAGCTACAGAGAGCTGTGCAAAGCAAGTATAATGCAAAAACATAACTAATGTTGTAAAATGGCTTTGGGTCCTGTGATGAATGTCATTGCAGATTAGAGTTTTGCCCTTAAAAGCTAAGTTACTCAGCGGTAAATCTAGAGAATTTCTATCAGCTTCACGAAATTTCTCTAGATATAATAAAACCAGAATATGTGGCATTAGCAGTACAGCAGTAGGACAAATTCTTCTAAAATATCAATACAGGTTTGCACAGTATTACTTTGTATTTTGTCCTTTACAGAAATAATATATTTGTAACTTCAGCTACAGCAAGGCTGATTGATGTTAAGTTGCACTACAGTCAGTAAGAGCAGCAGGAGGGAGACTGAGCTTAAAGCCTGACACTACTGGACTCTCAATAAAAGTGTATATGGTGCCATGTGATCATGATCGGGAAAACACAGGACTCTCGTATTTGTGCAGAAGACTGCAGTTTTGTGGGGAGAAAAATCACCTTGTACCCATGAAAAGCTGTATTCATCATAAAGGGAGGTAATAAACTATTTATTTTGATGCTTCAGTCTCTGTTCCCACTAAAGTCTGTTTAACTCATTATCATTCCATCATAGCCTACCAAATGAAAAATCAGCAGTAAAGGTCTCAATAAAGCACCTCTTCCCTCATTAGGGCCACTGGGGACATCAGCGCCTAAAGCAGAAAGCTAAATAACTGACTCCCGCCCGCAGCACAGCTAATATTCCTGTTCTCATCCGTCACAAGAGGCGGCTGTGGGCTGCCGCGTTCCTCCAGGGTACGCAGCCTCCGAAGGAGCTCCGGCCCAGCAGCAGGTGTGTGCGCGAGGAGGCTTCTTGCTGGCGTAGTTGAAGTGGTAGGAAAAGTCAGAGACATCTGTGCTGAGGGTGAAGGGAACGTGTTCATTCTGCACAGCCCTTGAATGCTCTCTCTTCTCATTTCTGGTATTAAAATTGCTCCCCGTGGGCATAACAGACAAGGCAAGCCAAACACGAGGAAGGACTTGATCCCATTCCCCACTAAATTCAGATGAAAGACTAAGAACTTAGCTAATAATAGAAGCTGGACTGGAACACAAATGAACGGCGTGCCAGAAGTCGCTTTATTCCAGCCAAGGCTTCTTGAGGGAGCAGCAAGCGCCAGCAAGAGCAGGAATCCATGTCTTCACAGCACACCTACCTGGGCAAAAGCTGCCTCCGCTAATTCCAGGATTATTCCTGGAAGAGGAAGTGTATGGCAACATAGGATGAGAAGAGCCCATGGTCAGCACGCGAGCGCTGGCCCAGCTGCTGCTGGACCACTGCGGTGCTAGTTACTTAGCAACACTTCACCTCTCTGACGGCAAAAAACAATGTTTTCATGAGGGACGATAAACCAGAAGATTTGTTTATGCAAAATAATGCTTGTGATAGAGCTCCAAGCACTTCCTCCGACCACCTGCTCCGTTGCCTACGGAGCTCGGGAAGCTCTTGGGGAAAAGGGCTACGGTTCGCACTGCACGTCCACGAGCCCAGGGGGATTCGTGTATTGAAAAACAGTAACAGAGCCTTGTTGTTTGCATATTTTCTGTGAGGGAAACTGGAATAAGAAATCTGAGGATAGAATTTCAGGAACAAAGGAAAGAACAGAGAGAGTAAAAAAGAAAATAAGACAAGGGACCCAGAGAGGGAATAAGTGAAGGGAAGACACTGCAGCATGCTCAGGTCTAACTCACCAGATATCCATTTAGCCTCTGGGTCGTGAATTTTGAAATCAGCACTGAACAGATCTTCCACCGTTATCTTCTTCTTCTGAGACAAGCTGTTATCTTCCACTGTAAAACATTCGAAAGCAAACAGCTTTTACTGCTAATTTGAGATGCATCTGAAAATAGAGCAGCTATGAGCGCCACATCATATCCCATTTGGCAATGATCCACCCTGAGCTTTCTGCCGTGCACAGGCTCCTCTGCAGTGTCAGCATTATAAAAAGACCAGTTTGTAGTTCATAGTTACAGACTACCTTACAAATACTGCATGGCTGTTTAAGCTTGAATACAACTGCAAAAAGATCACAATATGGTTCAAAACACACATACTGTCAAAAAAAATATTTTAAAAAAAAGTAAAAACAGCCCTACATACTTCTGACTGTACTGAAAGATACTAAAACGATTCTGAATATTAGGACTGCTCTGCAACTGTTAGTTGAAACGACAGAAACTATAAAGTAATCTAGGTTCCAGAATAAAGATTTTTATTCCCTTAAAAAATGGCACACAGGACTGGACTTGCAGATGTATTTTGCCTTCGCAAGCTGCAGATAGATTATTTTAGATATTTCCGAAGGACTTTCAACAAGAATCCAGCACTCAACTGCACAGGTATTTTTGAAAAGCCTGTGGGACATGACCCCTGAATAAGACGGTATAGATAATAATCTTCATTTTTAGCAAAAGAACATACAACTTCACTTGCATACTCAATTGCAGCATGCAAACTTTAAACTGAAGAACCAGACTGCAATTTTCAGATTCTGGAAAATCAGATGGTAACAGACATTTCATGCGCCCTCAATTCATTCACCCTTCTCTGGTCTGTAGCACACTCTTTACCCTGCAAAGATACACTCACTTATCCCCTTCTGCTGTCCCTCATACAATCATCTTAAGTCTTGTGCAATACAAGAATATATATATCAATCTGTATATAACTATTAAATGACAATTTTAAGACCGAAAGAGTGGGTACTTACTACAAGAGAAAAAAAAGAAGAAAAATACTAGGAAGTAGCTTATGGGGTTGTAGAATTTTTAAACAAGGCACAAAATCAACTACTTGAGACTGACCCCAGGCCTCTTTTCCTGTAGTTAAATATCTTCTCATTTGCATCAATACTTCACTGTCATATAGTGGTTATATAAACATAACAGAGGTTCTTGGGCCTATCATTAAAGCGTATATGTTAAAGTTCATATAGTGTATATGTTAAGTTCATCTTATAGATGAAAAGCATACACAGTATATCTCAGATTCTTCTTCTTTTTTTTTTTTTTTTTTTTTCTGAAAAAAATTTTCATGGAATCTCTGCAATCAGCCCTAAATGTGCTTGCTCTTTAATGAAGCAGATTATCCACATCCTGAGGATTTCCACAGCAGGTCTCTGTGCTTCAGTGTCTCTCATCACTACAGCATTCTAGTGCCTGAGTTCTACTGGCATCGAGTAGCCTTAAGTATTTTTAACATTGTTTAGTACTAAACCTGCTACAGTGACTGAACACACTGGTGATTAGAAACGCTCGAAACAAATTCCCTTCAATGTTCAGGGTTTTTCTTGTTCATTTTTTTTGAGGAGAAAAGTCTATTTTTATTTCATTAAGCTGAAGCTTCAGAGCTACTTGAAAGCACTCAGAATTAACTACGAAAAACATCATGTGGCACTAAAAGCTGTTTTAATATAAATTAGTATTTTTACCAAAACATAGAATATTCTGAAAATGTTGTAATTTTAAACCTGGTCGAGCTTTCAATCACACTGTTCAGTTTGGCTTCTAAAGGAACAAAACACACTAACATAAATTGTCTGCCAAATCCCTCTGTGTGATAATGTCATGCCAAGTTCTTCGGCATAATCTTACGTATTAAAAGGAAAAACACGGGTCAGAGGAACTCCAGGAAGCTCTTGCAATCAGTTCCCACCATGGCACAAAGTCCTTGTGTTGGGGACCCAGAGAGTTCAGGCCATGCAGAGCACAACTCTTGCAGGTTCACAGCTGGTTCAGGCACCAGTTCTCAAGAAGTCACACCAAAGAAGAAACTATACCCTACCACTGACATCTAGTTCCTCTTGGCACACAGCAAGGGCCATCACAACCAAGGCTCTGTTGGAGCTTAGGGAAAGCACTTCTCACTCACTCTTTCTATGCCAACGTTAGGCTGGTCTCACCACAGCATCATCATGGAAGCTCAAACCCCTCTCAAGGGGCAGCAGAAAGAGGCAGAGGCAGTAACTGAGGCAGCATGCACATCAGCCTCCCTCAAGCGTGTCTCCCTCGGAGACTGTTACTGCTATAGGTCCTGTAATGCACCACGGATAACATCAGTCCCTGCCGTAAGGATGGGGAGAAAAAAAAAGATCAATGATTTCTAGTGAAAAAATAAGATTTACTAATCTCTTATCTAATACACAGGTCAGGTCAGTTGGAACATTCCTTAAGAACGCCTTCTCCATTCTTGTGACACCCGTGGAAACATTTGCAGAGAAAGAAATGCAACTGTAGGATCCGCACTGTCCTGAGCAGCAGCCTGTAACTGTGACTGGAGAGCGGGATGGTGATCACAAGCCAGGTGGAGAACACAAGCTGTGTCCACACACAACCACACAGAACTTGGGGCTTCCTTAGGTTTATGGAAGGAGAGGATGTGCCACCACCTCCTTTGCACGGATACTCCCACCATGAGAGGGCCCGGATGCCCATGTCAGCTCAGTGCTGACGGCACAGCAGCAGACAAGCCGTGTGGGTAATCAAAGAACGTGAGACTTGAGCGTCAAACCAAAACCCACTGACACAACAGTATTGAGTATATGCTGAGAGAACAAAAAATGTAGACCTCCTCCATTTTATTTTTGTTTAAACACATTAAAAGTGTGTCAGAAACCTTAAGTGGGTCAGGGTTTTTAGGCTCCTCTGTCTGCACGCTTGTTTAATCTCTAGGCAGACCAGATCTCTGTTCAGATGTCCTCTAGCAGATCTCACTGAACCCAAAAGGAGTGTGCCCAGGACAACACCAATGAGAAGCCCTTCTCTTTTTTGTCGAATCCTGCTTTCTGAATGGTGTATAAGACACTTTCACATACAACAGCTATGAATTAACAAATTAAACACTTGCACAGCTCCCCACAGAAGGACATTTCCTTGCTAATCCTGACTAGCACAGTTACACTAGGATCACCAGGCAATGCCTTTGGCTGTCTGACATCGTACGGTGAATTAATGCTACACAAGGACTACCTTCAGTATCATTTCTGTAAAAAATGTTACTTGAATTCTTAAAAAAATTTCATATGGAATTGAAAGGTTTTTTGATTTTTTTTTCATCTAAAGGTCAGATTTGAAAGGAACAAACTTGATATATATCTCCACAAAGCTCAGGAAGAGAGATGCAGAGTCCTTGGTTGTCTTATATTCCAGGGGGCCTTACACAGCAGTCTTTTCCTAAGCAAAAAGTTTAATGGATTTTTTTTGAATTTTATATCAAAATTTCTCAAGAATTTGAACTTCTCTTTGACTCTGATGTGTGTGTGAACATGAATATTAACTTCTGCATGTGTTAATACAAATACACACGCAACACTTCTAGGAGAGGACTCATACAGTTATTACACACTGCGACAAGTGAGCAATCATCACTTAGGGATTTCATTCCCTAAGTTTCAATCCCACATATTTATCACTTATATGAAGAGCTTCGTATTTCTCAAAGGTGGGTGGAATGGTAGGACTCACCCACACGTGACAGACTCCTTCAGAGTAGGCGATTGCACGCATGCAATACATTATAATTAAATGCAAACTTTCACCAGTTATTGCTTCTTTGAAAAATGCTGTTCTACACTATCAAAAGAGGTACAAATCACAGAAATATTGATTTGTTATTAGAGTTTTATAAAATGAGACCAAAACATTAGCTCTCAATAAAGCACTGCTGCTGAAGGCAAGGAATGATGCAGCTAATCTCATGCAGAACGAGTGTCTGCCTTTAAAGAAACTCAAGCTAGGGATTTCAGACTTTCTAAAACTGAATCCTGGGGTAAAATTTTTTTTTAAGGCTGTGAATTGATTTGCAAAAGAAACTCAAGAAGGTAAATAAATCCCTTTCCCTCAGACATTAAATAGCTTAATCAGTATCTGCTCTGCTAAGCAAACCTTTCCCATTCTCCATTGTATCACTCATTCTTTTGCAGGAAACTGCCCAGATTTTCACAGTGCGGGGGAAATTTGCCACCATGATGCAAGACATAGGTCCAACTAACCATTTGTCTTTGAACACAGTTGCAAGCCTGCATTCTACTCTGTATTCCAGACATGCCCCAAATCACTCTCTTTAGACATTCATGGTGTTCTTTGCTGTTTTTATAGCATCTGCTCACTGCACGCCTTAGTGTAGCATTGAAAAAATAGGCCTTTAATCAGTGGCAAAATATTGAAAGAAGGCTTCCAAGAGAGTGAGATGGCCACTACAAACAGGTATTAGTGGCAAAAATCGGAGGTAAAGGGAAAAGAGATATTGTGCCAGCGGGGCAGTGTCAGGCTGAACTCCAACATTGTCATCAGAAGAAAGACTTAAAATTTTTAAAGTATTGTCAGGTATTTTGTTCTGCCCATGTCAGACTTCATCACCCCATCTGAGACATTTCCAACTGGGATTTTTTTTTTTTTTTTTTGCCAATGCTTCTCTCACACTTGGCAGCAGTTTCTCATGAACATTCACAGAGCTGCTTCACTGCCTTCCTTTGTTGTCCCTCTGTCCTTTCCTCTGCTTTGAATCAAACATTTATCACTTGCTTTTCAATTTGGCTACCAAAGGATAAACAAATGTCATCTAGTGAAGGAAGGAAAGTGCAGACTCCTCTTCCCCTTCTGGACAGGTTCCTATGTATCCCCCAGTCCTACGTTGTTGGGAAGTACTATCCACAGTCAGGATTAGCAATTCAGTACTTGTTAAATTTGCCAAGCCAATCGCAACGTCTCACTTAACACTGACTGGCAGGCAATG
Organism: Crypturellus tataupa; assembly: GCA_034781795.1. Taxonomy (NCBI): domain Eukaryota; kingdom Metazoa; phylum Chordata; class Aves; order Tinamiformes; family Tinamidae; genus Crypturellus; species Crypturellus tataupa. The sequence goes on from JAWLRI010000516.1 coordinate 1,109,889, forward strand.
CCTGTGAAATGAGCCTCCCATTGCCCTGCACCACAGTGTGTCCTTGTAACAAGCTCCAGGACCAGTGGCCCAGGAGAAGGCTGAACTCTGCTGCTGCCAAGCCACAGCAGCAGCTTAAACTCTCTGATTTTATCCTTGACGGAGTCTCACCATGAGGCAGTCTGGACCCATAATAAATAAAATAATAATAAAAAAAACAGACGCAGTATTGAGCTCGAAAATTTTTATAATATGTGAGAGAAGGTTCTGAAACATCAGCAGGGAAAATCCAATCCAAACCCAGTCTGAGCAAATAGAGTAATTGGAAATCTCAGAAACCATGAAAATTTAGCAAAAAAAATGACATTGGATATTCTGAAAATTTAAACAAAAAGACTCCCTCTAAGGTGCTATTTGGAGCTGTTGCTAAGTACATACTAACAAATGTGTTATTTATGGCTATATGCATATACACATATTAATCCCAAATAGACTATATTTTTGTGTATGCGTATACAAATATAAACACACAAATACACATGTGAATTTTACATATAATACCAAATATGTGAATTGCACATTTTCATATCAAACCACATAAAAGAGAAACTCATCATCGTAACTCACATTTACTCCTGTCTTTTGAAATTAGAGCACACAGTTTCAGAAGGTAACCGTAGGGAGTCAATGCTGAGCACATTATTTCTGTGCAGGCACTTGCCTCAACATCACTTCTGCGGTACCTCTAGTCTTAACAGTCATTAGTGAGTTGTAGGTGTCATTTCTTCTATGGAGAAGTTGGAGCAAAATTTAGAAGTCCTACATAAACCCTACGCTGAGCCCAGAGTGAAAACAAGTGCTGCTAAATCTTCAAAGGATTTTATTCTGACTCCACATCATATAACATCCTTACAAAAAATCTTTATTACAGATAATCATGGAAAAAGAAAAACTCTAATTTATACTGTATCTGAGGCTGTGCAGGTATATTTAAACTGTTGGTCATGTATCTATCTATATGGATATATATGTAAGTGGGAGCTGTAAGCACGTTCTTATTTATGCAGTCTGATTTATCTGAACTACTGACAATTTCTGGAAGGCTCTAAATATGAATTTAGGAATCTAAGATTCAACATTCATTTTTGAAAAGCCTACACTATACTTCCGTAAAATAAAAGATAGCATTTTCATAGCTAGTGGGGAAGGGACAATATTCATCATTGCAAATATATTTTTCCTTGTGAGATTACAGATCCCAACAGATATGACCAAAGCATCTCAGAGAACATTTAGATGAACGGAACTGTCCAAGGGCGTTAAATCTGATCCCTCATGAAAACAATTTAAAGAAAAATCTTAATAAAAGCTTAACATTGAATTTAATTACTGTCTGATATGACAGTCAAAAAATGCAAATGTACCTTCCCTGAAAACCAGCTGAAAACTCCAGATTCTACCCTGATAAAATCTTTAACATAGTTAAGAAGTTTTAAAGTAAGAGATAGGTCCCCACTGCATTTCAAACAGCATCACTATAGCTAATGCTATATCTATTTACATCATCCAAGGACCCAACACCAAATTCTCCAGCACATTGAAAACTTAGGGATAGCAGCAAATAAACTGCACACAGAATGAAGTTAAATAACCAGGAAGAGGATTGTTTCACTCATCTTCAAATTTAACTCAGTGAAATCCTCTATTTCTTACTTTATCACTCCTACAGTAGAACTATAGAGTGAGAGCTGAGACAGAGGCTACAGGAGCTGAACTGCATGTCAGTTCACGTACCACAAGCTCTTTTAAACTTCTTCCTCACAACATCTCATCTTCATCACTTCATCACCCTATGCTCTTCTTCTTACCGTTTTCATTTCTCAACTCTTCCCCTTCTCAGCCGACTACTTTCTATCACGTCTTCCCCTAGCATCATCCGCCTGCACTCATCCATGGAGGATCCCCATTTCTTCTCTTCTAAACATCTCCACAGGGAACCTCTTGCCTTCTATGGTCTGTAACTTCTAACCTTTTGTGACACTGAATTATTTTCCTGTGCCTCATCTTTCATTTGTTTGCCTTTTCTTTTCTGGATCACAAGCTTTTCAGAGCCACAAAAACACATTATTTCTGCTCTGTAACAAGTCTCAGAAAGTTACTGTAATAAAATGCAATGATCGATAATCTCAATGATATTACATAAAAATTCAAGGCTACAGCCTCAGCAGCTACTGTGAGAAGGAGTTTACAAAGGCTATCTGTACGGAACATTGCTGAAACTTGGTGATAGGATTATCTCAAAGAATCTCTCCCTGGGAAGATACTAATTACCTCCTCTCTAAGTGCTATCTGGAACAGATTTGTAAAGCTGTAGCATTAAGGTCTGATTTAAAATCAATCAAATACACAGGCAGATTGGATGGGATTTAGGCGCCTAAATATAAGCACCCAGCATTGTTTTAGAGTAGTCTATTTTCACAGTTGATATCATGGGTATCTAAACTACACTACGTGTTTTGGCAACCAAGTTTCGCACTGGTGTCTTCAGTTCAGTTGCCCTGGTCTTTCATAGAAATGTAAAATTCTAAACCAATCTACTTGAGAAAGCCTTGAACTCAATGTCACATCAAGCTAAAGAACAGTTAGGATGATTTGCAATCATTTTGCAATCCCCATTTTGCCCTTAGAAATTACAGAGGAAAAACACAATGAAAGTGAGTTAAAGGTGATAAATACCTGGCGTCAGGAGTATTACAGAGGTGACAATCAGGGAGCAGATAACGAGAATAACAAGTAAGGCAATTGCAATTCCTTTCCAGTTTCTCTGTGGAGGATTACTCCCCACCAGCTCCTAGAAATATCAAAGGAAAGTGAACATTTAGCAAGGGCGCTTAGACAAGGAAACAAAACAGCAAGGTTTTCTTGTAAAACCATACCATGTACTCCATACTAGTGATAATGGAAGCAGGTAAGCTAAACAGAGCTTAGGCCACTTTAATACATCATGGTACTAATTTAATTCATTTCACATCAGATTACATAATCAATAAGTGGAAGGGGTCAAGCAAAATCTGGTGTTTCCCTTCTGAGATGACTTTCCCTGTGCAAGGGCAGGTGAGCCTTGCTCTGATCCTTGGGGCACTGTCACTGCTGACAGCCACCTCCCTCTGCCTCGCATTCCCTAGACTCCTCCTCTGGAGCAGAGGGATGAAGAGGAAGGATCTGCCATCCCCAGGCTGCCCCTACAGGCTGCAGAGCCACTGCTTAGGAAAATGGGAAAAACAGGCAAAGGTTAGAGCAGAAGGCCAACACAGGGTACGTGGTCTGGAGGCAAGCGGGACCAAGGGACTGGGAGAGCCAAGGACACACAGCAACGCAACCCACACTTCCCACCGCTTCCTCATGTCCAGGCTCCAGGCGCCTGTACCAAGACACAGCTGAATTCACTTATCAAAAGGCAATAATCGATTACCTCTTCTCATTAAGCCTGAGAACAGAGAGTATTACAATAGCTTTAAAGCGATCTTGATGATAAGATGCCAGAGAAGGATATGGGAAGATAAATAATTTACAGGGTCGTGTATAGAGATTAAAAATCAAGGAGAATATCCGCATAGTGACCTTTTATCTGTCTCCTCAGGCCATTTGTTGGTAGGTCTAAGGACATGATGACATGCTCCGTGTCTAACATCTACATTATATTTAACTATGGTCTTAAAATATTAGAATAAATACTCAGTATTAACCGATTGGTTTGACTTGAATGTGGTTTTACCATATGTCTCCTTCATGTGTACAACCTCTGCTCTCATGATGAAGATTTTATAAGAGCTGTGTTCAGACGTAGAAGATCTTAAATACTTTTTGCACTTTTCCTCTTTCTTTTATTTGGAAAAAAAAGACTAAGCCTTGTAATAGTTCTGATTCAGTGCTTCTGCAATCCCAAGGATAATTTCACTTCCCTATATACATATATATATGTGTATATATATGTATCTATATTTTTTTTAGATATACATGAATGTGTCCTGAGCAGAGAATTTCACAAATGTCTGTTTTGATGTCAGGGAAACACTGGGAAAATAATGTGAAACAAACTTTTTTTTTTAATATCAGGAAACTCTTTTACAGAAAAAAAAAGATGATATTGGGACTCTTTTCCTATACTTTTTGGCATCTAATCTAACTGAAAAAGGTTATGAGTGAGCACTAGAGAGCTAAGCTGTGAGTCATTAAAAATAGAGGTACCATCTGTAATTTTGTTTATTCTACATCTTCAGCTAACATGAGGGTTCTTTCCTATCTGGTAATAGAGGTAAAAGTTGCTTTTCCTTCAGCTGCACTTTGCTTTGTATTTGAAATGAAAAAATAATTAGAAGGAAGAACTATACAGTTTATTAATCTTACTGGAGGAAAAAAAAATCTGCAAAGTAGGTCAGGAGCCTTGAGAGAAGCAATTTTGCCAACAAGTGAAAAGTGGGAATATAAACCATGGCATTTATAGAACACCTTCACCCTAAGCATCTATACAAACATTAATTAATTTAATCTTGCAACTGCTTTGTGAGTCAGGGAAGTCATATGGCCCCCATTTTTCAGATGGTGCATGGAGGTTCAGGAGAGAGTCTGTGACTTTCCCAGGGTCACATACAAAACAGAAATAAATCCAGAAAATGAATCCAGGTCTTGTTACTCAGTGGCAGAAATATTTTTCCTTTCACAATAAGGTACAGTGTAACCTATGAGGACAACAGGGAAAAGGAGGAGAAAGCACCTGAAAAAATACAGTGGTGGTACCAACCACTGCCCAGTTCGAGCAGTTTGTCCTGGACAGTGAGGTACAAATAAGATGCAGATAGCACTAACAGACAGAAACACTATGTAGAAAAAAAAAAAAAAAAAAAAAAACAGGAGGAAGCAGTACTCTACCTATAAAAGATACATTTTAGCTACAGTATCCTTTATTTTTTATGCTGGAGAACAGTTTTTCCAATTCCAGTATTCCATCAGATATGTCCTACACTCTTCTAGTTTTTGCAACCCACCACTGACAGGTCCTTATTTAAGAGCATGACTAGTCAATGAAATAATACTATGAATGTGCCCCAGGTAGTCTTCATTCCTGCACCAGCATAGAGTTTCCCCTTCTAATAGAAAAATCAGTTGTGCAAGGGCAGGCTTCACCTACTCAACAGCTTCTCAATAAAAAAATGACAGAATCTAGATATCTGTAGGGCAAATATACAAGGACAACATATATAGCCTTGCCCCAGGAGTACTGTAGACAACAAACTACCGCACAAAAGCCATATGCTCCTAATTGCAGACAGTTCCTCCTGCACCACAGAGCGGAGGTATAGAGCAGCAGATTTACCAACTTATCAAATCATAAGAAGCAGAACCAGTTTTGCTTTATTCACCAGCCACAAGATTAAAAAAAAAAAAAAAGTAAAAGGCCTCAAATAGGATGAAAACTGTACACTTCTTGATGTAGAGTTGATTTACAATGAAATACATGCCTCTCCTCTGTCTTTATATTTTTCTTTTTGATACAATTATAAAATGAAACAGAAGTTTGTCATAGCTATATGATACAGCATCTCAGCAAACCCCACTATGTTCTACTCTTCTACTTTATAAAGCAGTTGCAAATAAGGGCTGAAAAGTATTTGAAGCAAAAGCCTGAATTTTATGTCCAACTGAAATGGGTTTTACTACACTGCAAAGAGGCTAAAAGGAACATTTTATTTAACTTTCAAAATTCCATCAAAAAATATTCTCTGAAGAAAGGCAAGAGGAGATAAATGACATTTTAACAAAAAAGGTAAACAGCTTTATTCTTTCTGCAGTCTTGGAAAGCAAGATTTTTATTCTTCTCACCCATTTGAAGTTGCTTTTGAAGGAGTCAATCTTACAAGACATCTGCTGCACACACATTATGCCATACATATGTTGGCACAAAAGCCTTAGGTCTCTCTTATTGGTATTTTTCTTAATTCCACGGGGCTGTTGCTATGTAACTGTCTGCCTTTTGCTTCATGAAGATTATGGCTTCTCTACCATTTTCCGATACCCCATGGGCTTGGCAGAAAATTCCCATAAAAACAGCTTCCCACAAACATGGAACCTCATATTCGTATGGCTTCAAAAAAATATCGGTGCTTATTATCCTGCTTCGGAAGAACACCAGAAGATGCGTAATAAAGTCACAGATAAGTAAAGATTCAAGTCAGTAAATAATTCTAAAACAGCTTCTCAAAATGCTTGTTTCCAGCGTACAGCACCAAGGCATAATTTGTCCTTTTCTGAAAGATCCTGGTATGCAGATTTAAATACAGGACCCACTCCTCCCCATTAATCATGGTTGTTATATCTGAAGATGTCATTTTGTTTTTAATACTAAAATCTGACAACGTATTACACAAATGAAAATAGAGCAAAAACAGTTTTTGCTCTGGCAAAATTGTCTTACCAATATCATCATAAACGGAAACTTTGGGAAAGAAAAGGCAATAACTTGAGCAATCATATGCAGCCTTCTACTTATGATGAGGAACAAAGTCTGAACCACCTCTGCAAGCAAGATAAAAACTTTCAGCCTGTTTTTCTCCTTTTTTTTTCCCCTTGCAGTTTGTTTTCTCACACATACGCTTCTTTCTCTAGCATAAAAACTTAATAGTTTTAAGATTAGGTAGGTAAAGCAGACATTACCCCGGGTTTTAAAATAAGCACACTTCACTGATGCTGTATTTGAAAACCTATAAATGTTATCACTTTCATCTCCATTTATGATTGAAAAATAATGTTGCCCACCTGTGAAGTTGACTTTGAAGCCATAAACCAGACATCTACAGTATTTAAGGCTCTAAGCTATAGATCTGCAATGACATATTTTTCTGCCTGTGAAAGAATCACTGTACTGAAATGCTATGGATGAAGGATGGAAATGCTCCAGTACAAGATGCTGTCAACAAAGTTATTCCTGGCATGTTTATTTGAAACTTGATGAGAGGTTGCCAGATAGGTGCATATAAAACATTCTTAAAGTAAAATTTTTTCCGGTATAACTATTTATTTTTTTTTAATACGCATGTCAGTATTGCTAAAGACAATATGAGCATCACTTGTTAAGTATCAGTATTATTTAAAGAAATATTGGTTATGGACCAACAACTCTTAAGTATCCATATTGTACCTGCCACAATGGAGCTCTTAGGCCTTTTCAACAAGGAATTACCTTTTTTGTGCAATAATGTCAAAACATACACGTGTTAAACTGCTCCTTCTGGATACAGTGTTTGCTCCTGGAGCAGATCATGACCTACAGCTGGGCCATTGATGTAATAGACTTTTGCCTCCTTTTTCACTTTAACCAAGCTACCCTCTCCTGACAGCACTAATTCCCCTAGGCAAGAAGTTTTCCACAAATGCCTCTTACTGGGCTCTCCTGTAAGCAAAAGTTTAAGACGAAAGGGCCTTGAGATATTTGGTATCATTCCCTTAAAGACCACACAGGGTATGTGAACTGATCTGCATGTGTGAAAGATCTCCCAGGTGCATTGCTACATATGCATGGAGGAGACTGAGCCCTCCTCTCACACCAGCGTCAGTCAGACTAACTAACTAACTAACTAACTAGTAATGTATCCTGGTATGAAACAAAAGTAGATGCAAGGTCTTTTACTGGCTTCGGCGGGGACAGAATGGGGTTTACAGCAGCAGTTTTGTTGAGCTTCCTTATCTGCTATGCTTGCAAGCTCTGCTTTTTGTATTGCTGATTTGCTTCTAAAATTTTAATTAAATAACCTGGGTATGACCTGAAATGCTATTCCCATAAACACAGTAAATACACAATCTTTTAGAAAGCTTGCAAACACACATTTTATGCAAGAATATGTATTCTACCTTCATCTCTCATACCACCTTATTCTGTATTAAATCATTTGCCTCCTGACCCACCATACTGAGTGCAACCTTTCTGGGAAATCATCTCATTGATTTCGGAATACAGTCCGAAATAAAAATATTGCTCAGGAATTAAGGCACATCCTAGGAACACTGTTATCCCTCATAAAACTCCTATGCTCTTCAGTGGAAAAAATATTTCTGTTGTTAATTAGTTCTTTATAATATAAAATTGTTGCAGATTGCAGCCGCTAGATAGTATTACAAATGAGGGTAGGAGTGGGTACCTCATACTGGTAGGTTATTAACCTTGTGCAGCAAAAATGAAATATTAATCACCAGGAAAATGGCAATAAGCCTGTGTGCGTGTAGCAGTAGTCACGGACAGGGGTTTGCTGAGGCCACTGCTGATCGATCCTGTCGGCTTGCACTCCTCCCCCGTCTGGTCCCATCGCCTTTTCTGTCAGAAATTTAGGACTTATTTAGGGTCTTTCGGGGCAAGAATTCTTTTGGTATTCTGCCTGGCCCAGTGCAAACCTCGTTGCTGACTATAGCTCTGAGGAAATATCCTAATGCACTAGCCCATAGCCCTGGCAAGGACACGTCTGGAGTACTGTGTCCAGGTCTGGGCTCCCCCTACAAAGAGAGATGCTGCTACTGGAACTACCGGAGGGCTGCTAGGATGATGAAGGGACTGCAACAGCTCTCCTATAAGAAGAGACTGAGAGAGCTGGGCTTCCTTAGCCCGGAAAAGAGAAGCCTGAGGGGGGATCTTACCAATGCATACAAGAATGCGAAGGGATGATGTAGAGATGGTGGGGACAGAGACTTTTCAGTGCTGGCCAGAGATAGGACAAGAGGCAATGGCCACAAACTGAAACGGGAAGTTTCATTTGAACACAAGGTAAAACACTATGCTTTTCTTTAGCTACAAGTGATAAAAGACGCTTTTTCTTAATAAGGAGCAACAGCTTAATATCAGTTCTGTCTGCCCCCAGCACAGTGAGAAAAAAAAAAATCTCTTAGTCTGCACACCTGCAGCAATCTTACCCTTCACATATGAAAAACTCTTTTATAAATGTCCTCAAGCCACTCCTTCTGGTCCTAAAGCTCTGTCTGCCCCCATAATTTTTGGGCAGGTACACATGTGCAAATACTGTGAGGCTGGCAGTAACAGAACTTCTGAGAATGAGCAAGAAAGAAAGGCCGCATCTATAATGTTGACCCCTTTGTAAAAATAAATCTTACATGTTTTCTGCTTTGACAGAACTTCCAGTCTTATATGTTTTTGTTACAAAAGCAATAGGAGAAAACGAACGCCATCTGCACATTACACCTCACTGTTAGATTTAACGAACGATGGGTCTTCCACAATGCTAGAGCAGAAGGTACCAGATCCTCAGCCACACATCACTGCCTGCACTGGAGCAAAGCCAGCCTGTGTCAGCTACAAATGAAACCTGCAGCTACCTCTAACTTTAAAAAAATCTGTAAAAATCTGTAAATATAGTATTATCTGGAATTCCTGGCTGTACGGTACTGCAGAAGTGGATATTTAATAACTTCACATCATTTTTACCAGCATTATGATGAAGAGGTTTTGGATCCTCTCCAGACTTCGCAGCACTAAAAGATTAATTTAGTTTCTCTACATATTGAAATGGCACCTCACAGGACTTTCGCACCTGTGCATAGCAACACTTACAAAGTAAAAATATGCAACTTTACAATTTGAAGCAATAACAGAATATTCCTAGTGCTATGGGACAGAGTGAATAATGGAATTTCGAGAATAAATTAGAAATTTGAACCCGGGCTCTGAAAATCCTGCCAGAAGGCTATCTCAAGTTGACACAATTTTGAGTTCCAAACACTAGCTAGACCAGAAGCAGCAAATGTAGCTCCAGCTCACAGCATGATCGTCTTGTCACCCAAACACAGGAGAAAGGGGACAGTGCAACACACGTGTGTGATTTACATTTAGGCAAGAACTGTGACAGCCTTGGTCCTCTTACTCATCTTCTTCACTTTCCCACCTTAAGTGTGGTTCATTCTTCTGTTGGAACCTAGATGTTTTATAGCTCCTGGCACAGTGGGACTCCACTTCCTCCCTGGACCCCAAAGTCGCTCCTGTAATTCAAGCAATAATTAAAGTTCCATTTGCAATAGTGATAGACCCTGTAAAATCAACTGCATTTCTTTGATTTTATTTCAGTGTTTGATATAAGCACACACATTTATCTCCTAAAACAGAAACAAATCCTCCTCCAGGATGAAGTATCTGCCACAGCACTTGGCTTGAGGCTATGAATTTTCTTCTGTAAGAGTCTGTGTTCTGAACAGATCCGTGAACAGACTTGGCAAGCCCAAATGCTACAAACCATATCACTGATCTCCAGGACCTCCGTACCCCACAGCAGTTGCTTTGCTCCAAGTTTGTCACTAAAACGTTCTGGAATCTTTCTTCTCTTCTAAGCTGAGTTGTGATGGTCATCGAAGCCTTGATACAGCTCATCAGAAAGCATCTGCCAAGGGTTATGCTGCCAAAACTTGCTAGGATACCATTTCTCTATATTTTGAAGTGTGATCTCAAGAAATATGAAAAGAAGCTTTTCCTCAAGACTTGAGAACTCAGAAAAACAGTATTTCAAGTCTTTCCCTTAAATCCAACAGAAAGCCATTCTGCTTACATTTGCAAAATGGCAGTTACAAATTTTAAAGACACCATGTTTATTAAAAAAATAAATAAAAAGGAGTATCATTCAGCTTATGACTCTGAACACCAATGTAGAATTTGAAGAATCTGTGATAAGTGTAGTAGTAAAGTGTTCAATCTCCCTGGTTAAAATGACAGCATTAGAAATTCATCTTAATAATATATTTTCCTAACTCATAGACATTTTTTTCTCTAATTTAATTTATAAGTAATGTCTTTCTAAACAGTACAGGAAGATATGAAATGCACAAAATTTAATTCCTAAATAATTTGTTTCTGAGTAATAGAGAAACAGACGTGAAGACAGCAGAGTTTTCACACTGTCAGCCTGCAGAAACAGGCAGAAGCAGTTTGTTGGGAATACGTAGATGCTGTGTACAGCAGGTGGGAAACAAACAGGTTTATCAGTTTCATTTTGCATCCTTCGGAGATGTCCATCAAACTCTGGAGGCAGGAGCCGCCTTGCATGCTAAGAAAACAAAAATTACCTTGCCAGATTACTTGCAAACACATCTGTGATATAGTAATTATTACATGAATTCATGTGTGAATTAAAACAGCTAGGAGCGAGGGGACGGTCATTCTTCAGCTGGCCAATGTAGACTCCCATTAACGCGCAGCAGAGCTTAGTGAACAGAAAGAAATAGAGAAGAGCCCTGATTACTGTTACTATTAGAAATAAATCATTTTTGTTGTTGTTGTTCAAAATACGTTCTTTTTATCATTGCGTCCTACAAAATGATGGTGGATTAGATTTTCAGAGGAGGTACTTAGTGGCCAGGGTGTGACACAGCAGTGGCACAACTCAACCAAAGCCAGTCAGGGTCAGGCAGCAACACCCTGAGTGCTGCAGTTACAACAGGAGGCAACCTGCACATCAAGCCAAAGCGCAAAATGATCATGTGGGATGACACTGAAGATAAGAGGAAGCTGCGGTGGCAATTCTGAATTTTTTAAGGGAAATAACATTTGATCAGAGCCTATAATAATATGATTTCCTAACTAACGAAGATTAACCTGAATGTCCTTTAAGAAAGCGACAAAACAAGCAGTTTTTACTCATTGAACAAAGTCCAAACTCACAGAATAGGTGTCATGGCACGATCTGATGCATTCGCACTGAACTGACCTCAAAGCTCAGTAATAAAGAATCAGTAAAAATTCACCTATTTCTTTCCTCAGCAGGATTCTAAAGATGTTCTGCTCCACTGAGATTAAATTATCATGTTAAATAACGTAGCAAATGTTCCTCAGCATTAAACAGTGGCTTTGTTTTTGATGCAACGACCATTCACCTTACCCACTTGTCTTAAAACTTATGTTTTACATAATCACAAGCTCCATTCCCCTCCCACGCCTAGCATAGAAGGCACGTAAAATGCCAGAGACACTCCAGATGCTAAGATTCAAAGATTAAATGTTATACAACTTTTATACAACTTATTTCAAACACCGATCATCTGGTGTTTTAAGAAATACAAGTTGTTTGATTTACAGACTTTTCAAAGACAATACAATTGTATTATTCATTATTGTAATAATACTTCCATAAGATGCTACTTATTTTACAATTTTATCTTTAACAAAATCTTCATTCTTCTATTGTTTCTAGGATCAAAAGCCAAAGCAGTAAAGTTGTATTTGATGTTTGGAGCTGTAATGCTTTATTCCCATCTGTAGCACACAGGCAAGATTTTCATGAAAAAATAAAGAAGGTATTTGCAACTTCTGGGTACATTTTAATAAAGTCGAGCACTGGAAAAGCAATGTGTAAGTGTGAGCTTGCTACATCTGTTCACTCTGAGATATATCTTATCTGTTTCCTATGTTCTTTATGTGTTTAAATGGGAAATACTTAAGCAGGTTATGGGGTAAGATCCAGAATTTCTTTTCCTGATAAGACCCATCCACCTCAGCCTATCCAGCCAAAATCTGTTTTGCTTAGTTTCTCTGCCTCTCTGATGCCTCTATCTTTTATTCCTGGATTCACTGCTAAACACAAAGCAGTAAATAAAGCAAAGTCCATTCTCTAATCCCATGGAGTCCCATGTAACATCTCAGTTCCTCTCCCACTGGGATTTGCTCTTTCCAGATATTCTGGAACTAAGTAATAGCAGGCACTTCTGGAATATCCTGATGATGATGAAGTTTAAAGAAAGTCTTAATTCCCATTGGCACTCGTCCACCCCTAGCTTAGGAAAACTGCAGGTTAAAGAATTACAGCTCTTTGAAGGGTACTAGGGTTTTTGGCGTGAAATGTCAGTGGACTTGCTCAGGACTGAACGCTGCTGTCAGACAAAGTGACTCCAAGGTCTCCAAAGGTTTACGAGTCTTATGCTTGGTCTGTTTTAATTGATTTCTGTTTTTACTAGGGCTCTCACAGCACATTACAAAGAGGTTTACAGAGTCATTTGTTTTCATTTTCAAAACTTTCTAGACAGCTGTAAACACAACCAACAAACACCAAGTCATTTTTCCTAAGGAAAGCAATATGTTAACTTTGTTTCCCATATTGCGTTATATTAACTGTGATGCAGAATCACCAAAGTGTGACTCTATATCAAAGGAACACTTTTCTTCCTCATTTTTCACTTGAAATAAATACCCACAATGCAGCAAAATTCTGGATATAAGTAGGTGAATTAACAGAACAGAAACATCCACAATTCAACTCAAAAAAAACAAATCACCTGACACACAATCTATTTTTTTCTCCAGTAAGATCGATTTCACAAGGGTCTTTGCCATCTTGTAGCAAAGCCACTGGATTACAGTGATCATTTCTAATCTCACTCAGGGACAATTGATCTCAATAGCCTCCTAGCAGTAGTGAAAGAAGACCTCACTGACGAGAACATTTCTTTTCCTCAAATACATTGTTGGTTTTACCTGTTCTTTTCACTGGTTTCAAGGCATAAAGTTTCCTCTGTAATCAAAATTCTCCCTTAAATTTTGTCACTTTCTCAAATGTGATGTCAAAAGCAAGAGTGTGTGGACCAAAAAGGTGCCTTCTCTATCTGAAACAGAAGTTAAGTATAAGGATATCTTATTGATATAAATGTGCTTTAGGACTTGAAAGAAAAGTAACCCAAGATGAGTTGTGTGTGGGTGTGTTTCATTGCATCCCACAAAGAAAATGCTTCAGGGATGATGAAGGGAAAAGGCAAGTGCCCAGGGACCACAAGGAGTTTGTTCTTTGCACTTTGTGAACCTTTCTTCCTTCAGAGAAGTTGGGATTTCACTCCTGAACGTCATTCTGCTTAACAGGCCCAGTGATGAGCCTCCCTGATGATGTCCCCATGTTTATCATTCGGTTTTTGATTCATTGGCAGTACAAAAGCCACAGAAACTTAGACTTGTCTCAGAAAGTTTACTAATTTTACTATACATGGTGCAGAAAATCAGCTCTTCATCTGAACACATCCATAAGGTCCTCTATCTTCACCTCCCTCTCTCCTGCACTTACTTTATGAGACCTACACACATGCTAAACTGATGAGATGCTTCAACAACTCTGCCAGTATAGATCTCCTTACCAAGTATTCCTATCTAGCTTATTCACAGGGTATTACATCAATCTCCTCAGGACCACCCAGAAGATAAATGGATGATACTGCATTGTACCATGTGCAGGGCTGTGTCCTCAAAGGTGTTTAGATCCTTCATTTCCTGTGGTTTCACCAGAAGTTAGATCTAGAAATATTCTTTATGACCTGATCCTTGCTGCCTTTGTTCTCCTTATCTAAATCCAAAGACAAAACTTCTTCCATAACTAAAAAGACAGTTCTGGAGTAGTAAGATACAGCAGCAGCAGAAGGCAAATGCTCAGGGCAGGGACACAGTCATTTTTAAAAAGACAAACATTAGCACAACCAGGATTTCATTTACTACATGATCACTCTATCCAGAGAAGAATGGGAGCTCTACCAATTAATGTACTCCATACATATTTGTCTCTTCAATAATCAGAGTGACAGGGATCATTTTGCTTTGACATATACCATAAGGGAATGAAAAGGTTAATGTAGTGTATGTGAGTGCACTTTTAAAAATCAATTTAAGGGATTTTTTTCTGCTGTAAATTAGGCTTTGGCACTGGAGGAAACCATCACACTGAAATTAGCAAAAGGAACAAAAGAATTTAATTTAAAACTGCATTGTGATTGTATTGCTCATCGGTGCACACACAAAAATCACCAACATGCGTTACATTCTTTGATTACAAAAAGGCTATTATCAGTGAAAGATAACATTGAATCATAATTAGAAGCAGCTCTTTCCCTTCTGCCAGCCTTCAGAGCCCAGCATTTTGTGCAATGCAATATAAAGTCACTCTGGTGAGACATACCCATTTGTCAGCTCTACTCACACCCACCAAATCACAGTCTCTCTACCTCCACTCATGCCTGCTTCACTACAGTTCGAAAAGGCAAGATTTTGCTTCTGAACTCAAAACTATCCATTCTTCAAGACTTCTGATATCTGCACGGAAGATCCCAACCAACGCCTCCAGGCATCAACTAACTTTAACAGGACAACAAAACTCATTTGAAATCCTGCTTTTTCAAGATGACTGAGATAGATTCCATATCTTCGTGGTATCGAATAAATAACAATAGTTCACTAAATTGGAACTGTATATTGTATGCGTGGGCTCTCCAACCTCCCTTCTCTGACTAGCAAACTGTAGACTAATCTTCCTCCCTTACTATGACCTATACATACAGTACCTTCTTTAGCTGGAGTACCAATATAGTAAGAGCACATACCAGTATACTAAAAGTGCATCCACAGTCACACTTAAAGTTGCTATAAGAAAAACCGTTTGAGCTTAAGCAGCTCTATGAAGTCTTCCCTAAAACTATCATCAGTTATAGCCATTGTGCTTTGCTTAAATGATGTTTATTGTCAGGAATCAAAATGGAGGCACTGAGGATAATAAGATTTAATGGCATGTTCTGTGTGAGCAAACTGAAGAAAGAATATGACACAATTGATATGTACTTGATACAATGGCCATTGTGCTGGTTGTCAAGATACCAGCAACAAAATGAGGGTCTGGACAGCTTGGGTGAGCTGGTTAAGATATACCAGCTGCATTATTTTCCCTTCAATTCGCTTATAGAAATACTTAGTTTGCTCCCTTTCACACTCAACAGCTCTTCACTTGGTTCGTCACTGAAACCTGCCTCTATAGAGAGCAGATAATTTTCAGTGTAAAGACTCTCAGTTATTTAATGATGAAACATGAACCTTCAGCCATTGCCAAGTGCTGTCTTGAGGGAGAAAGGTCAAGGCTGTTCAGCTCTTGACATTCTTCTCCCCTCCACTGTTCCTGCCACTGCTGATCAAGTCAGACTGCAGGACTTTGGACTGCCTGTCCTTTTCAGTGTCATGAGATTTTCTACCCCTCCTGCCAGTAGTTCTTCAACTAATGGCAAATAAAGGAATATGACTATTTTCTTTCGGTCTGAACAGGCTGCTGCATGCCATTTATACCCTTGTTTTATAGTAGGTTAGAGCTATCAATTATGAGAATATCAAGTACTACTCTGTTGGTTGCCAGGACAAAAAAAAAAAAAAAAAAAAAAAGTCAAAGTCCATAATTTCACCAAAAAGTTTAAAAAAATGCTGTCATTTATCTCACATTTCTTTGAACCACATAGCAGGGCTGAAGGAGTGACTTTCAGTAATGCACTACATTAGGGCAAAGGAATATGTATTTATATGTAATTTTTTTTCTTTCCATTTCTTGGCACAGCAGAGCAGGGATTTCTCCCCTACAGATACTCCTACTTAGTTCTTTACAAGATTTCAGTTCTTTTTTACCCATTAGCCATAATTTTATTTGAAATGTGAAATAAACTATTCTTTTGTAAATTGTGGGGAGCTGGGCCTTGACTCCTCTGGAGAACCACTTGGCAAGTCAATAGCTGTAGCCCCTTCCCCTGCGGTCGGGACTGAGCTACAGTGCTAAAGTGACGCCAGGGTGAATTGTTTCAGTTAATCCCTTCCGCATATGGCGAGGGATTCTGACTACAGTAAATAATTAATGAAAAATATGTCTCATCAGAAACTCGAAACAAAAGTTTTGTTTTGGTTCCCTTCCCTTCCCTTCCCTTCCCTTCCCTTCCCTTCCCTTCCCTTCCCTTCCCTTCCCTTCCCTTCCCTTCCCTT
>JAWLRI010000516.1:1126673-1165493 GCA_034781795.1 Crypturellus tataupa
GTCCCTTCCCTTCCCTTCCCGTCCCTTCCCTTCCCTTCCCTTCCCTCAACCCTGCCTGCTCCTGACTGTGTCTCAGCAGGGTTGCTGTGAGGTGTCCTCCCTAGCCAGCTTGGGCAACGTGAGCATCATTGCGTTTGAGTCATGGAGCTCAGGGCTACCATATCTGCCTCAGAAACTGCAATACCTACTGAGGCAGTTAATCCAGGCTCAGTTTGCAGCCACACTCTATTAAAAATCACATACATGTGATTTTATGTGTCCCCACTTTTCCTTAATTTCTGTTTTCTTTAATGGCTTTATCACTACTTATTTGTGATTTCATTTTTTTTTTCCTCCCGAGAGGAAAAAGGACAGACTTAACTGGGGAATAGGACAAAGAATTTAAATGGGTTTGCTTCTGTAAAAATAAATAAATAAATAAAATAAAATAAAATAAAATCTTTCTTACAGGTAATAAGCACAGTTCTATTTTCCCCTAGGACTGGTAGCATAATTCCAGAGGTATTAGGAGTCCAGGTGCAAGTTCCACGTGATTAGATACACTCAGAATGCTTTACTGAGTCACAGAGCACATCCCCTATGCTGGCTGAAGACACCATGTGTGAAATAATCAATATCCCAAAGTCTTAAGAAGCCACTGTACAATACAGTCGAACTCCAGAACAAGAAAAGGTGTTTGCACATATAGCAAAGACAGTTATAGGTTCATAAATAACTTTTTTCTTTGAAATTCCATGAGGTTTTGTCCTGCAACTTTTCATGGGAAATGAGAACATTTGCCATCCCGCCATCTAGGCAGGGAGGCATCATCCTCCACAGGAACCAACAATGCCTTGGCACAGCACTGATCCTTTGACAACAAGAGTTCTGAGCCCAGAAGCCCTTGAAAGACTAGCCCACGAATGCTCCGTACTTGGGCTGGCACCAAGCACAGTTTAGAGCCAATATTGCTCTATACCATCTACACTTCACATGCCACACTCATAATTATTAAACAATTGCCCATCTTCTGTATTCATGTTAAGAAACTAGGTTCTTAAAGCAGCACATTTATCTGTTGTCCAAATGGTTGGAAAAGTCAATCAAGAGAAATGGCTAAAAGACTATTTTGTATGGACCTTTCCATTCCTCTACTAGTTCAGTCTACTGACTTGGAATTAGTCCTTCTCACCATCAGACGGTCACTCCATGAGCTTCTCTTCAGGCAGACGGGACTAATCACACATGGCAGAAGCCCACTGACAGGACCCCTGGTACCGATCCAGATGTTGATCCAATAACTAACTCAGAAATTGATCCATTACTTTATTAACCCTATTAGCAGAGATGCTAACCCATGTTTTCTATATGCTTCTGGCTTCTTGTTGGTTTGCAAGCTTCACTGCTACTCTTTTCCCCATAGTTTTATTTTCCACAGTCCTGCAGAGATGAGACCTGCTTGCTTCATGAACTGAGACTTACAGAAAAAAATAGCGGAGTTATTAGGTCATCTGTGGGTCATCTCGGCAATTATACTGAAACCAAGGCTAGTTTAAAAGCCATTTAGGTGCTTGAGTTCATTCAATTTCACTCTATAAAATCCCATGCCTTACTTTCTAAGCTTCCTTCCATTTCCTGTGGCTCCCTTTAAGAGCCAAAGTACCTGCTCATATACAGAAAAAAAAAAATCCTTTCTGAGGGCTTCGAAACAGGCAGGTAGTCTTTGAAAGCCAGAGTGTTCATTCCCGATTCAACACTTTGGAAGCCCTAGGCTGGTTCCGGGGCAGTGCTTGCCAGCATTCTCCCTAGTGGTTTCTTGCCCGATTCCGTAGCGTTTGCCTCCGTTCTAGTCGGGAAAGTTGAGGAACGCTGCAGAGCAGTAGAGCCGCGAGAGCAGTTGGCTGGCTGGGGCGCAGAGCAGAGGAGCAGCTTCATTTATTTCTGTTCTGCACTAGAGGCCACGTCTCACCCTGGGCACACTATGCTCCACGCCAGCAGCTGCCCGTCTCACCACCAAGGCCAGCTAACGATACACATGTTCCAGCACTGCAGCTGGTCTTACACTCGTACCCGCAAGCAGCATCTGCGGCACAAGCAGCAAGGGGGAAGTAAGGGCATCGTTTCAAGCAACCAGAGCAGCCAGTTACTGTTAATCAACTGTCACCGCAGCTGGCAATCAGAGCTTCTTCATCACCTTGTCAGGGGAGGGCTATTTGAACGTTGCCTGCAGAACGCTGTTGGGTGTGCTACTCTACTGCACAGGTAGATGCAATCTCTGTATATTTTATTAGTGCTTGTTATGCAGCACGAATGGATATCATGTTTGGTTCCAGCTTACCACTTTCATTATCAATTATTAAAACATTTGTGCAGACGGGAAAGGAAACCTGTTTCCCTCTGCAGCCGCAGGAACTGTCAGAGCAGCCACAGCAGAGGGCTCGAGCCTCTTGCAGCGAGCCTGATGCTGTCAAGAGCAGGGCCACGAGTGCATGCAGGTGGGGCTGTTTGGCCTGCCTGGTAACAGGGTCATGGTTTACATCAGCATCCTCAAAAACACTTCCCATACCTATTAGGGATGGGGTCTGCCTTAGTGCAGATGGCTCGTACGCACAATTTAAACCAAGACCTTAGATCAATAAGGCATGAATTTAAAATTTCTGAATTTAAAATTTAAAATTCTGAATTTAAAATTTCATGCAGGTGCGCCTCCAGGCATTTTTTTTTTTTTTAAGAGAAATTTGTGCAATTAAGCAAAGGAATAGAAAACAGGAACAACTTCTAAAAAATTAAAACATGATTGCCTTGGTGTGTTTGTCTGCCTGTTTTATTAAGCAACTACATAGAGTGCGCCTTAGAGTGATGTTGATTTCTCCATCTAAATACAATTTTAACACTGTATATTATGATTAGTTGCTAAAATCTATACCCCTGCTTAAGGTTTCACTATATCCTTTCTGTACTGATTAAGGAGCAATATTGTCAGTTAATGCATGATATTACACTATGACTCTTCTCCCTCCTTCCTGATAGGATGTCCTTTCCCATGCTGTGAACTAGGCGTGCACAGGAGAAAGCAGGGCCTGGGCAGAGGCAATGGTTTCCTTTGGTCTCATGTGTCCCAGAGGACAGAACACTTGTAGGACTTAGGAAAACATTTAATGAGATACATCTCTGTTTTTACAAATCAATTAAACTTGTGTATGAATTTGTATGAATATGAAGTTGTATGAATTCAGCGGGCGCAGATACGAGTCTAAGCACTTCCTAGATAAGGAATGGTCTGGTAAATCAGAGCACGGGTCCTGCAGGAAGGGACCCAAAACACAGCAGGTATCATATCATCCTGGTACCCTAAACCTGCAGGTGCCACATGGCAGTCAGACACGCATCTCTCCCATCCTGGGAAGGAAAACAGCAGGCTCTGCTCAAATCCCTTCCCAGGGTGAGGATCTCTGCCCTGTGCACGAGCTCCTGCACTGCCCACCCACACACCCAGCCCTCCTGACACACGGTGCGGGGAGCTGAGCCAGACTCATGCTTGTCTTCACCTCCGCGTGGATCCGGCCCTTAATCAGGGAAGGAAATAAAATATTATGGGTTCTAATACACCAGTTACTCAAGAATATAAATTATATTTGACACAAACAGCACATTAAACATCTCATAAAGCTTCATCAGGATGGCAGAAAGTGTGCCATGTTTTCCTGCTTTTTAATCATTTTAATAAAACAGACAAAAGTGGTGGCTCACTGTAACCATTACAAGGGAAAAATTATCAGAAGTGTAAAAGCAAACTGCTACCACCCAATTCAGAACACAAAAACAAAGAGGTGTTTACAAGGTTGGGTCAGAAAACAGAAACTCTAATTAAGTGTTGGTATGATTGATATTGTAGATTTAACCATTCCATTATACAAGGCAAACCAACAAAATTGTAATATGTTTTCTTGTCTTGCTTCAGCCTGCATCTCAAAGGTGCTTATAAATAGTTAAATAGCCATATCAGAATTCATCAGTTTTTAGAGAAAAATTAAACCTCAATATTGCTATCTATGTTATAATGACTTAAAAATCACTGCATAATTAATCTTGATATTAACTGCATGCTCTTGTGGTATATGATTTATTATGGGCTCTTCATCTAATTTCTTCTACAGAAATTACTTCATGCACATACAATCTAATAACTTTCTTTGCAGTAACAGGTGCTACTTCATAATAAAGACTTCAACATTTTTGGAAAAAATACCCCTTTATATCAATTGATGATATTCTATTTTCACTACCCTAATGAAATTGATAATGATTAAAAATTAAATGTGAAGTATAAATCTCCTTGTTCCATCTTCACAATGATTCCTTTTTCCATTTCATTTTTCACACTGTACTTTTCTAATTTTAGAAACATGTTATAAACCTATAGTTTCATATACCTACAAACTTTTTAAATGAACACTTGGTCAAAGAAGGAATACATCCTCTACTGTCTTCTCTAATTGGACTGAGAGTTCTCCAAGCGGTTTAACCATTTCTAGAAACACTTCAGTTTAATCATCTCTTTCAGATCATGCTGTCTTAGGATATAACCTTTATTTTTGTTTTGTCTTGTAACTCTGAATTGTCTTCCTCCCTATAATAAGTCCAGCTTGTGCAAGACAGAGGTGGTGACTTACTGGTTATAGGAGCTATCAGGCAAAAACATCCCTGACATAGCCACACAGGTCCTTACTTGTATTTGAGGGAAGTGTCCAAATACAGAATAAAAAAAGATCCAGCACACATCAAAGCATTTAAAAATGCTTAGAAATGAAGACAAAACTGAAAGTATTCTTGCAGCATCCAAGAAATGTATAGGGAAACAAAAATCAGTGAGCACAAGTGATGTTATTTGAAAAGAAAACTTTATGTACAAACACCTCCTCTTTGCTCCTCTTCCAGCTATTGTTATTCCTTCTCAGACTAATCATTCATTCATGGATTCCTCTGAATTCAGGCAGCCTCCTGTTGAGGTAATGGGATGCCATTTCTGAGAAGAAATGTTGCAGCGTCCAAAGGACACAGCAGTCCTTACGTTGGTCCCTGCTACACTGCATGGTGATGGTGAGGTGCAGGCTATAGGCATGTCGTTCACCTCCGACAATGAAACATAATTTACTTATGGTGGCTGTAATTCTGCTAATAATTAGAGTTTCATAGACCCGGCTGTCTTGACAGTAGAACTTAAAAATTCTCATCAAAGCTTTGACCTACTTGAGTTAGAAGCTGTCCAAACATTATACGGAAAGAGCTTCACTATAAGAAACAGCGCTGACCCTAAAGCCTCTGCTAAGCCAATCAGTGTTGACAACCTGAAATGTTTTAACCTCATTAGTGTGCTTTCAAGATAGAAAGCAGCAGAAAACCATGAAATTCGCTGAACTTGTTAAAGTACCTTTGCCAACCCTGTCTGTAAGGAAGTGCATTCAGAGTCTTTCTCTACCTCCTGACAAAAATTGACAAAATGTAGGAGAATTTGTTAATATGAACGCATTTTATGTGAATTTGCATGTGCTTCAAGAAACTCCATAATTTGCTCTTGAATTCCATCTTAAAATAGCATATTACAGCAGACTCATACCTAAAACAGCTTATTCTTATATAGTATTCTGGCTTATAAGCATGATAAAAAGCAGCTACATTTACCATATGTTTACCGGTTAAAATAATATTATTACTTAGAGATGATGCATATCTCCTTTTAAGCAAAACAACAGGCTACCACACATACTTAAATGTTAATAACATTCAGTATAGTACCAAACTCTAATCAGGTAGAACAATGTCTGCCTACCTTAGTAAATAAAGAATATTTCTAACTGCTTTACAAGTCATGCTCACACACAGAAACCAGATGCTGTGATCTATAGTTACTCTTCTACATGAAAAAACACTAGATTTCCAAATCATTAGGAAACTTCAGAAATCATAACCCACCAATTCCGTGCTAAGAAACTAGCTGTTTGCACATGACATTCTTGGGAAGAAGCTTACTATGCTGTCACCAAGAATAACAGAACACTGGTTTAAGTCCAGTCTCCCATAATCATTTCATCTCCCATAATCATTCCAGGCTAATACTTCAGAGGTTAAAAATCTAATCCTGTTTGTAAAATTCAGTTAGACTTCTCAAAAAATTATAAAAGTTTTAGATAAACAGATCTAAGTTAAGAATTAGGCTGCACCAACTATGTCAGTGAATTTCAGGATTAAAGAAAATCAGTAAATCCTATCATATTCTGTTAAAAGATTACCTGCACTCACTTGTATAAAAAATTATAATTTAAATCCAAATGCCTGCATATGGTGTACTGTTTTTAAACAAAATCAGGAAAAAAGGTATTCATTTTCCACAAAAGCATAATTTCTTTTTATAATAGGTGTTCAAATAACATAATGAATTTTTGCAATGGTTCATGGGGCAGTAGTAGTTCTTGATCTGAATAGGCTCCAGAACTAAAATCAGCACAGCGGCATGAAACTGCACCTGCATTTTATTAGTTCAGGCATCACATTGCATTAACAAAGCTACACGGTTAAATAGTATTTCTACACAGCTCAGCCCTGGACGTACACAGGCAAGCCCTAGAGATTTCGAGGAACAGAATAAAAATGGGCAAAGCAAGTCAGCCAGTCAGTGGCAGATTCAAGAAGTCTCCAGTCTCTCAGTATCAATATTTTTATTTTTTTCTCTTTAATCCAAGGACCACCTAACCTTTCTGTAAGAGATGGTCAGGTAACAGCAGTGCAATGTTAACTTTCATTTAAAACCAAATAGATTTGGGGTATTTTTTTCCATTTGTGGCTTTACCTAATGTGTTTGCCTGTAAAGAATACTTGGCAGGGAGAGAGGAAGTTTTGGAGGAAAGAGAGAGGGTTAGAGCTTGCAAATGTTCTTCTGTTTGGTGGTATCTTGCAAACTCCAAGTGTAGTAATAGCACATTTGGGTTTTGCTCTGTCCTCTGAGGCAAATTCTAATAAGCCTGTACATTAATATATGTTAATTTTATCTCACCGTGTTGAAAATGTTATCTTCCAATTCCCATTGATACAATAAAGAACTTAGGGGTTCGGCATGGGGAAAACACTGAAGTTCATTCAGGTAGATACTATCATACAGATGTAGGTATTTAACCGGAGGTGTCAACATTTGCTGTTCTTCAGTAGGATTAGCTAGGCTGCCAGGCCAAGCTCTCACATTACCAAATGTGCTGTACGTTGTGCTAAACCAGATCCCTGCCCAGATACATCTAAACTAAGTAATTAAACGTGGTCTGGCCCACGCAGCTCCCAGACATGGCTTTGACTCCCACCAACAAGCACTCTCCTAGACTAAAGTTTTGTGTTAGACCCAGGAGCATTAGGTGGCCAACCTGAATGGCAGTGCAAAAGTGTTGAATGATACGGAGGTGCCTGGCAGTATGAACGAGCCATAACACTATTTAGTTATTAGTTTGGATGTGAGATTTCGGAAACAGTTCCTAATAAACTAGGAGGCAACACAGAAGGTCTTTTATATTTATATCATATGGAACATTTATTATCCTCTCATATGCATGTTTTTCCAGAATCAATGAGGACTTTATTTCAAGAACAATCTGATAAATTTCTAAAAGAATGACCGAAAAATCTCAGGGAAAAGAAGAAAAACAAGATTTTTTATTACTCAAATATTTAATAGCCTGGACTTACAAAAAAAATTTGAATATCTGCCAACATTTCCAATGATTTTCAAAGTCATACCATTTTTACTTGCTCCAGAACTGCTGATATCAGCAAGCATGCCCTTCTAAATAATTTATTGGCATTTCTACATAAATTAGATACTTAAAGGTGAAGATGCCATGAACCTTGTGGAGGCTGAGTGCTTACTACATGGACTATAATCCATCAACCCAACAGACAGATTTCCAAACTGGCTTAGACCCCAGCACGCTCACAGCTTGGAAATAGTTCAAGGACTCCAGGGACTGCAATACACTATTGAAATGTCACTTGTAGTAAAAGTACATTCTACATAAAAAATAAATCACCATGAAATAAGACATAAACTTCAGATAGTTATAAATTGATCATTTAAATCTCATGTTAGTTACTGCTCACAAAAATAAGCAAAAAAAAAAAAAGGTTTACTTCAGCCAAGGGCAATTTATTTAAAAAGACAGGACAGTTTAGAAGGCAGAACCATCAACAACACATATCCATATAAAGTTTAAATTCTTTAGAAATTCCTTTATGTCCCACCTATTAGATGCTAGGCCACCATGGGCTTTTACTTTCAAAGAGTATATAATAGCAGATGACATGTTTGAAGGGCTTGGTCACCTGAAAGTGTTATATTGATATTTTACCCTGCAAATAAAATACTTGTAAAGATGTACTGAGGCCTTCTGATATTTTGAAGGACATAGATGACATTTTGAGAATGAAGTTGAGAATGTGAAGACTGAGCAAAAAAACACAGTAGCAGCAAGGACACAACCCAAATATTCCATCTCCAAAAACTTTTGTTTGGAGACAAAAGACATGGAAAAAATAATCAAGAGACGTCTCTTGTCCTGACTAAAGAATCACTGTAACCAAGGTAGGGTGATTATTGCTAAGAGAGTTCACTGTTAATATGGATCACTGAAATATGTTGATATGAGGGAGTGAGGAAAGCCAGTGATGAATGAGATGATAAAGAAAATGGAAAGATAACAGCAGTTTATGTTGGAGGAAGTTAATTAAGGCGCCACATTTTCACCAGAGGTCCTAAGAACAGGAACTGCAAAGTTGGTACCTGAGATAGGAGAGGTACAAGACAAAGAAAAATGGCACTAAGCATGAAAATCAACACCAATATCTCAATTAATTTGCAAGGAGTCCAAACAGTCAAAAAATCATCAGGAGCTCAAAACAGTTACAAATCCACATCGATGTCCTTGAAGCTTCAGAAAGGCTGAATTATAGCAAGCAAAGGAGAAAGAAGCTGCTGGTGCCAGAGAGAACGAGGGAGCATCAGTGAATATTTGGGTGAGTAATTGCTGCTCACAGGGAGGTGCAGGAAGGCTGCTAAGTCTTCTCAGTGTGAGCACAGGTTCAAATACACAGAATTTCTGTCTGAATACAAATTATGGCTCATGTTCATTAAATGGACTAATGTCCTCACCAGCAGGGATTCACTGGAATGGAAACAAAAGAAAATGCCAAAATGAACCTTTCACTATTGTCAAAAACACTTATTCCAAGTAATTTTTCCACCTCATTCCTAGCAAGAACACAACCAGTGTGGGGACCCCAACTAAATGAATAAATTTAATGAATGATATTCATTGAAATTTGGGATTTTTCCCCTATATATTCTTAACCTGTTTGCCCTGACAATGGGTTAGTACCATTCCATTGCCTGTTCTTGTTCAATTATTGCCTCTCCCCCAAGAAAAAGATTAGACTTTTTGACTGTTATTGTAAGCTTTGAGTTTTGAATCACTCCCTGGCGTGTATTCCTCACAGTCTTTGGTTTTGACTCTGACAAGTCTCCTCTCTGTCTTAAAGCTATCCAGATTATGGTTTTGAGGCCAAATGGAAGATAAGGTAAATCCTTATCTCCTTGAGAGGAGATGAAGTACATTATTTAATCAGAATTTAGTCAGCTCTGTGAGATAAATCATGCCTTACTACCTTACTGTGTACCTTTCCTAACATTACCACATCTGTTTGAGATGGGACATGCAGAGGAAATGGGATCCTGCTCTCACATTTACATAAAATGATTACTGTATCTTAATGATAACAAACCCTGTATAAGAAAGCCCTGACATCAACTTCATTACATCCTGCAGTGTTAATGATTTGGTAGACACCTAGTACATTAATCTTGATGCATGGCTCACTTAAAATATTTATATAGTACAAAATGCTTAAGTGAAGGTCAGTTGCAGACTGAGCTTCAAAGAATAAAATGATCCCCTTGTTAGGTCTAAGTAAATTTTGTTACTTCAGTTTAATAAAAGGATTGCAAACTGTGATAAGATCCAGCACAACACAGGATTTCACAGCTACATCTAAGACAAACTTGACTTAGCTAAAACAAATATGTCTTAGAAAACAAATATCCGGTGTTCCAGGTACCACTAGGCTTGTGTCCTAGCAGCAAAATGTTGATGGTTCAAAAACCTATTTTTACTAAAATGCACTGCAATAGAAGTGTTCATAGCTTTTAAGCAAAAATGTTTAGAGAACTTCACCAATTAACATATTTAGTGAAACTTGAGGTAAAGTTCCCTACCAGATATGCAATTAAAACAAGTGTGTATGAGGAAGATTTTTAATTTACCTCTAGTGATGCTCTGCAGGAGAACATGATACTCCCAGTCCTCTGGGCTGGCCCCACTCAGGCCTCTGTGTTTCACTCTGGTGCCAGAATGAGCCACAGACTCTTAGCTGGGGGCGCTCCTCTCCTCTCCCCAGCTAGCTGCACCGAACTTTAAGGCAAAATCTACTGCATGCTAAGCTGAAATTCCTCACTTTGCATCCATTCCAGATACAATAAAAGCGTCAGACTCTTTAATCTCAAACAACAGAAATTCCCTAAAGATAAAGGAACACCATAACTTGAGAACACCTGAAAATCCACCTCAGAGGTCACTGAATCATGCAATGGACGAAGAAGAACTCCCTATTACAAGGATACTAACAAATATATGGTGAAAAATAAGGTGCCAGTATAACACACAAGGATAGAATCACTATTTTGAAAACAAAAGATATGTTAATGCTTAAAATCAAACACCAACACCTAGAACATTGGTGAACAACAACGATCGCAACAAGGACACAGCAACTTGATTTAGAAAGCAGTCCAAAAAACATGCACAGCAAAATGAGCCACATTCATTAGTTTTTATATGTATAAACAAACACATACAGATGTTTTCATGTGATTTCTTTGTAATTCATCTGGCATTAAAAGTACATACTAGGCCCAGGAGAAATCAAGCCCTAATACCTAATAGAGAAAGAGGCAGAGACAAGTATTGGAAAAAGCAGATAGACTTTCCCTTAGGTATAAGGGAAGTACACCCAAGTATGAACATTAGAGCAAACCTCTTCCCAAGCCACACGTGGCTACCCAAGGCATTGTGGACACCATAATGGCACAAACTCCTAAGCCTGTAACTCTTTTTTTCTGTTTTTTACACGAAAGTACATCAGCAAAGGCTATAGTGCTTCCAGCTCTACTCATTTTATGCAGTATTTGCTGCACAGGGTATCTGTTTTTCTACTGGAGGTTGCTGACCGCAAGATGCTGTTGAGTCTGAAAGATGAAAGGTGCATCTAGAAGCTGGGGTCAGAGAGGAGTAATTTTACACAGTTCTCTTCTTTATAATTTGTGCTCTTTGTGGCTGTTTTTTTTTTGTTCCCAATTCAGAGTGCAGTGAGAGGAATTATAGAACAGAAGGAACAATTTAGTCAATACTGTATTTAATTGCTAAAAATTATCCCACAACCGCAAACTGACAGCCAGGAGACCACACTTTCTGTTGCTGAAGATGCACTGTGGGAGAGAAAGAAATAGGCTTGACTGTCATTAGCAAAACAATAATAAAATTACCCATAAAAATTGAAAATATGACCAGTGAGAGCATATAAACATAAAACAGTGTGGTCTCCAAGACAGAATCATATTGCAGTACAGACAATTCCACATAATGTGGTTTAAAATGGTGAGTTGTATTTGTATTTTAAGGTGTTCAGGTATATTTATTATGTGCAACCAGAGTTTACTCTATTGCTTCATGAATTCAAGCAAAAATGTAGCTTCCATCAAACTGAAATGCATTAAATCCTCACGGCACATTGAGAAGAACATCTATTGCTCTCAAGCTAAGGATCTTTCAGAAAACATGTGCAAGACCACAACTTTCCAATATTAGACATTGCATCATGCAGACACGAGTAAAATAAGTGCGTTGCAGTTCTTACAATTTATATATGCAACAGTTCCTTCCAATGGACTCACTTCGCTATGAAGATATAAGAGCCCAACAAAATAATTTGCCTCTGCACTGCTATTATAATTAAATGCAGTCACATGTGGGCACAAGTAATGACCACCATCTGCTCAAACCCATGGCTAGTCTGTCCTTCACCACAAATCACAAATCTCCACATGTCCAGCGAAACACCCATTACCAGCTGATTCTCCAAAGCACCCTATGAATAACCTGAATACACAGCGCATTTGTTACAGATGAGTGCTAATCTATTTTGCCTCTAAATACTCCAGCCAAGTTTAGGATGTTTTAATACAAATCACCATCGGATATTTACAAAAACTAAACTGAAAATTATACTAACTCAGCAGGATTGCATGGCCAGTGTGCAATTGGATGCAACACCATATCCCTGGTCACACAGCATCTTTTTGCCTAAAGCCCAGTCTCATGGATTTCACAAGGTTTATTTCCCTCTGTGGCTATATTCAGTACAGTCAGTTCACTAATTAATTTCGTCCAGTTTGCAACCCATCCATTTTCACTCTGCACTACCCAACCCATCCATTTTCACTTTCACCACTTCGTCATCTTTAAATACTTAGACTGAATCTGAAGTCTAGATCCTCCTGCTATTTACATTATTTATTTGCAAGCACATATTCGAGTAGGCCCAGCCTCAGGGAGAAAGGAGCACTTCAGCACTGCTTCAAACTCCTGTTTATGGCTACATGGGATGGCCAGGGTTGTTTGAGAGCACGTTGCTTGAGAGCATGTTGCAACCCAAATCATAGATAGGCATCTAAAGACCAGCTCTTCTGAAACATGCGGTTTTGTATTTATTATTTATTATTATTATTATTATTTCTTATTATAGATCATGACTCTTCTGGATTCAGTTGCATTTCTGGACATTCAGGATTTCTGCAGATAAAATACCTCTATGGTCAGTTAAGTGGAAAACAAGGATCACACAATTTCCTAACAGGGAAAAGTTAACCACAGCAGCTTCTTTACTAATGATACAAACACTTCCTTTCTTAAGTTCCCTGCCTCAATCACTTCATCCCTCCCAAACTCTTCAATAAATGATGAAGAAAGCAACCGTACAACCTTGGATACGTTTCTGAAATCATCAAGCATGGAAAATGAATAGGAGAGCAGGTGGGTGCATATGATCACAGCTGTGACACTTTTTGCTGCCTTACAGTATAAACATTGACTCCACTAGTGCATGGTCATATATGTATTAAGGTTTCGTGTATTGAATGCAAATGCTAAGCATGATTCTTTGCCACTCTCCAAGCACTACCTGAATTTATTAACTAATATCAAAGAATCTCAACTAGTCTTCAAAGGAGGAACTATATATATATGTCATGCTCATTTTAAAGGAGAGGGTTTTTCTGGAAGCACACGTTCCCAAAAGAGAAAAAAAAAATGCTAACCCTGGCATGATTTATTATCCCCTTTATCTCATGAAAGAATTCGATTGTTTCATCTGTCATAGCCTGATCCTATAGTCCTTTCTCTTCTAAATTGCACTGCTTTTTGTAAGAGGAAGAAAGGTGGCTGGATTAGGCCATGAGTTCCAGCCAATAAAAGTGATGCATTCTGCCTGCTCAGAGTTGCCATAGTCGGTGGCAAACATGGTATTTCTTTAGTAAGTAAAGTTATATGATTTCAGCTTCTGATTTGAAGAAAGCAAAGAACACCCTTCTCCCTATCTTACTGGACTCAGAATCATCCATGAATGGAGCAGAAAGGGCGAGGATACAGCATGCCTCTGGAAAGATCTATACAGTACATGAAGACGAAATTAATCTACTTGTTCTCTAGGTGTAATTGCAATTTCACAGGAATTCTGCAAAAAACACATTCACTTAACAGTAAATAAGATGACTAATGGCAAAGCATAGATGCTCATAAATTGCAGTTTGGTGCATTTCTAATTGCCATATACGTGAAAACGATACACTCCATTTTTCCTAATTACATGCAAAATATTACATTATTTCTACTACTTTTGCTGGTGGAAATGTGGAAATGATGGCTCTCTCAGTTTAAGTAGCAAATGCAGCATATGGTTCCCTGATTATCAGTTTACTGCAGAGGCAGAAGCCCTGGACAGAATATTTTATAAGGCCATTTCCCCTCCTATTAGGTGAAGCTCTCAATCCAGATTCACTCCACAGACTTGCCAACCACTCTGCAGAGAGCTCTTTGAAGGTGTAATTGCCCTCGATTAATAATTACAAGATTTCGATTTTTTCCTTTTTTTTTTTTTCCAACTCTCTTTAAGCAGATCTTCACATGCATTCTAAACACTCACAAATTTTGTATGATAATCAACCCATTAAAGCTGTTGCAAACCGATGGCTTGTCATCAATCTTTGATTGTCTCCGTTTATAGCAAATGGCTATTACAAACTCGTACTGCCCAAAGTCACATAGGATGTTCCTGTCAGAGGGAGCTGAACTCAAGATCTTTTATGCCTCAAGCCAATGCCAAGATTGCCTATCCACGTGGTATTTCTAATACTGAAAAGGAAGCTATGAAAAGTTATGTCAGAATCTTTTGCTGTCAGTTTACAAAGTGAAATGCAAAAAAAACCCTTTAAATTATCATAGAATATAAGATATTTTAGTATACCTGACTTAAAAAGCAAGCAAACTGTGCAGTGAAAGTCTAGCATAGAATAAACATGTTTCATTCGTAGAGTGGGAATTTATTGCCATTGCCTTTATCTATGCAGACAGAGCTCCATCATTCTGTCCAGGGAAAAGGATGCAAAAAGACCTGCAACTTTTCTCAACACTGCACATAATTTAAATTTAGCTAGAAAAAGGTTAGTTGAACATTATCATTCACTCTGACTTCGAGCTCTTTTTTATGCACGAGTATTCTGAAGTCTAATGAGTATGTGCAGAGCAATCCCACCGAGTCACCATCACAGAGAAAATGGATTTGGTGACATTTCATCCAGAAAATGGCAAAGAAAATTTTCAAAATGTAGTTATGAGAGTAGGTCTACTGAGCTCCAGGATTTTACCTCTCTTTCCTGAGAGAACTGCCTTGTAGGAGCAATCTCATTTTCACTATCTGACAGCACATAAACTCTCTCTAAAGGACGCCTCTGACTCTTTTCCATTAGGAATTTCTCACAGACTCAGAAAAAGTTTTTGCAATCCAAGACTCTTCCTCACAATTCTTAGGTACTTCTCTAGTCAGGATATTCAGGACCTATAGTTCACATTTTAAGATTAGTCAGGAGCACAAGCAACAGGGAACCAATGAGAAACAGGCAAAACTGGTAGAAATACAAATTTTTACTTTTTTTCCATCTCCTGTTAGGTGGCATCTTTCTCAGCATATCTCAACCTAGCAACACACTAGACATTTGACTCATTGGAAGGCAGAGGAAGAATTAGGACCAAGGGACCCATGCATTAAGAGCAGCTGCAGTGACAATCCTGAGATGCTGGCTACCGCTTAAAATTCTACAATCAAAAGCAGTCTCTTCAGCTCAGAGATACTGATCTAGCTTCATTTTCTATAGCTTAAAGAGTGTCAAAACTGATAGGACTGGAGGACAAAAACCCTAGATGTTATTTAAATATATCAGCTTAGGGAAAAATATCAGCAAGACATAGCAACAATATGAGCATCTCTATCAGCCAGAAATATTTTGTATCTACGCCTCACATTCTTTAGAGAAATCTTCAAACTCAAGAAAGCAGCAAACTGCTGTATATTTCTTCTTCCTAATCCTGATGTGAGATTTTTATCACTGACAAGCTCCTGCACTCCTGGCTTTTATTATATTCTGGTTTCCATTAAAGGTGTACATGTGGCCTTGTGGAGGTATAATGCAATAAAAAAATCTTCTTTTTCTATTTATTTCCCATGGATCCAAAATATACCAAATGGCATTTTCTTTGTGGAAACCTAAAAGTTAGACACTGCGTTTGCTTTGGTAGTGTAAACCTCCAGCAATGGCACTGACATTAATGACATTATGGTTAAATATACAGACATCTATCCTTGGTTGTGGAAGTCCTTTTCCAGGGGTATTTGGGAGCAGGAAGATCCTTCTGAGAAAATATAACTGTACTTTCACCCTTTCTTTTACTCTTCCTCAGATATCTGCTACTGTCCACTGTATGAGAGAAAACACTAGGCTAGATGAATGCTTTGCCTGCCCTTGTATGGATATTTTTATGTTCCTTTTTAAAGAAAAAAAAAAAACTTCAGAAGTGGGCCTAGCCTACTTATTTAGGCTTTACAATTACTTTTCAGAATCCATTTGTTCGGTCACATAAAATATTTGGATCCTCTTGTTTAAGTGGATATTGTAAATAATACACTGTTTAATATATTTAAAAAATTACCTGGTATTGAGCAAAGCATTTAATCTAACACAGTTCATTTGGAATCAATATTATAATTAATTCCTTACTTCATCTGTCTTTTGAAACAGCAGAATGAAATAGCTTGTATCAGTTCAGTCTTGTGGGACTGTGGGGATTGCTAAATAAGATTAATCAGCAAAAGGACTCCTTGCTTTTAGGAATGCTTTACAGAAGCCAATCATATTAAAATAAAGAGAAAAAAAAAGTTTCACAACTTCATTCATCTGATTGGGCATTTGATTTGATTTTTAAATCATTAGTCAGGCTAAACTATATTAGCTTCCCTTTAAGTAATTCACAAGGACTTCACAAATGGATCTTTGATGAGTTTCTACAGATGCCCTCTGCACAGTACAAGAGTGCTCAGGCAATTCATGATCTCCAGTACACTTGTCCTTTCAAAATTCCTGGGAAGCACTGAGATACTAGTGTCCTTCTCCCTGAAGGACGCTCAAGGTACAGGGAAAAAGAGAAGAGACTGAACTACCGTCTCCAGTGAATGAAGAGACCTGACACCTCCAGGGCCACACAGGACAGCACAGGTCACCCAGTCTCCAGTCAATATCACAAGCACCAAGTTTTTTCTCCCTCAGAATACAGAAACAGATTTATATCACAGTGTATATTTTACATGCCAGCAAGGACAGTAAACTTACTAGAAAAACAGGTAGTCACTATCCTTGTCTGCTAATGACCCAAAAGTTTACAGATTGTCAGAAGACATGCTCATTTTTAATAGGTTTTCCCAATTCCAGCCAACCAGAAAACCTGTTGGACCAAAAGAACTCGCCACTGCTGAGGTTTCCCGAATAAGTCTGATGCACATCGAGGCCAGCTGCTATAGAAGTGAAGACAGTGGAGAACCACTGCAACAAACCTCAGATTCCCTCTAATTACCAATCCATAAAAGCTACAGACCCATATTTTGAAAAACCCTTCCTAAGGAAGCAGTCCTGTTGCTCGTCTTCCACTAAAGGCTGCTTTCTGCTTCTACCCAGACAGTAGTTTTGGGGGGGAAGTGTTCAGCTCCAGTGCTCAGCCAAGGGCAGCACAGTTTGTTGTAATGCCAGACTACACGTAAGCAAAGATGAGTAGGGAGGAAAAAGGACCAGAAGGCTGCAAATAATTTTTTTTTTTTTTTTAAAGTATGTCCCCATGGAGATATCAGAAGGATTTAATGATTTAATGATTAAAAAAAACCTTTCCTTTCCAGAGCCTTTCAATTCCCTAATCTCCTACTAAGTTCAATAAGAGTTGTGAGCATGTGGATTTACTCATCAGTATTGGCAAACTCCTGATTCTTCCTTAAAGCTTCTATCCCTTTCATCATGTGATTATGAATTATTTCTTTTTCTTAAATATATATATTTTTCAGCCTTCACAGTGTAAGAAAAATGTTTGATAATGTGATTTGAATGACTACCTGGAGATCAAGAATACCAAGAGATAATGCAAAGTAATGCCACAGTTTCTCCACATTTTTTGAAGAGTCTAGTCAAGGTTTCTGGACCCCTGAGACCAACATCTCTGTAACGATTAAATAAAAATCCTTTTTGCCACTACTACCTAGAGGGTGGCCAGAGGCAGAGGAGTGTAAATGCTCCTTTTCGCTCATCCCTGTGATGTCTCTCTAGAGGCTTCCCATCGAGTGACCTCACATCGACACCTGAAGGTTCCCACCAGTGAGCATCTGTCCTGGCATCTGGGTTGCCTTTAGTGGGATGCAAACAGCAACACAACGAGCCCCACTGGTCCCCAGCACTGCTATCGCTGAGCAGGGTTCAAGGAAGGATGTCCAGCCCCTATCTTGACACCAAGTATCTTCTCCAGTCCCTGCCCTGGCTGGTGCCCTGGCACCTGGACATCTCAGGAGCCCTCTGGAGATCGCAATGAGCTGCCCAGGAGCACAAGCAGGACAAATACAAATAAATGTGTCTGAATGACTTGCAGATTTTGCATGCTTCATGCTGGCAAAAGATCATCAGGGGTGACAAAATTAAGGATGGATCCCTGAATAATACAATTTTCCTTGTTGCCCTTACTATATCTCCAGTGGCAAGAGTTGAACGTGGGGCTGGCCATGGGGAGCAGCTCTGTAACTAGACTGCATCAAGAAGCAGATTTATCCTTCCTGCTTACGTGGCTCAAACCTCTCTGTGATCATTTCCATCCTCCCATAACAGATGCCCCTGTAATACATTTGCTCCTGCAGGTTTGCTGATTAAAATAGCTCAAAGAGAAGTATATGTGACTTGGCTTTTAATCATTTAATCTAATAAGAAAGAAAAACAAAGCAAACCCCACACTTTGTTTATTCCTCTCAGTGGATGACCGTTTTTGGCAAATGCTGCTACTAGGCTGAATTTAACAACACACTAAGTTGCTGCAATACTGACAAATACAGAGCACACTTGTTATAACAGCATTAAAAGTGATGACAACAAGAGTCCGAGCTCTTCTCCTGAAATAATTGGAAATCTTGTGTCTCTTACGTAACGGAGATCTCAAGAACAATTCTCTTGTGTCTTAGCCGCTTTTAAAATTTTAGATGAGCTGAGGCAGGCAGCAAAAGCAGCAGCCGATGCCACTCTTCCCATGCCAGCTCATTAACTTCAAAGAGGAGGCACAGGAAATGGAGCAACAATTAGACCTAGTTTTCGAAACACATCATCTCGGTTCAGAACATCACTGCTGGGTCTCATCCAGTATCTGCCTCTTATTCTCAGACGCACAGATTCTGAGGGAATTATGAGAAAAAAAATGGGAGATGACGGAGTCCTGCATATTATCTTTGATTATTAAACTTACCATGACCAATACAGATCAAAACCAAAGATGCAAACATGTCAAAGGCAGGAATATTAGTCAAATGTGTGCATTCTGTTTCCACTTGACTGGCAATGTCAAGCACAGGTAAGCCTGTATGTATATGAGAAGCTAATTCATAATGCTAATTTGGCACGTTAAAATTTCTATTTTAAAATTCCTTTTCCCTCCTTAACAACAAAACCAACTAACCAAGCAAAAAAACAGTTTTGTCCCCTTCCTAAAGTATATCCATGCACTGACCATGATCATTTTTGGATACCTGATCTTACAGTTCACTTTTTGAGTTAGGTTAATAAACTACCTTGGCTAGTGAGCTCTTTTGAGGCAACAAATGGTGTGCTTGGCTGTGTAATAGCAACTAATGACATGGCTGGACAGAGAAGGGGACCACATTGTGTTTTCTGATAGCAAAGTCTGTGGCAACATGCAAAAGGCAATATAATACTTAACATAAAAGGCAAAAGGAGTTAAAGGGCTTATTTTCATTTTCATCTTTCCTCTTTCATATGAGGGAGACTAAGAGGTCCCTTCAAAGAGGTATTTCATAACAGATAGTCAGAAATTTTTAAATAAAAGTGTTTAATCTGACAATATCTCATTATGAAAAACAACACTTTCAGTCGTATGTGATAATTTTGATGAAGCCTTCATTAGGAAAGGTGGTTTATGTTTAGAATGGTGTGAACATTAAAAAGACCATTGGAGACAGCAATACGGACAGAAAAAAATATATATATAATTCCGTTACAAAGATCAACACCTCAGAAGTAGGTTAGAAAAATTCTTACTTTAACAGATTCAGAGATGAGACTTGAACCTGTTCTCTCACATACCAGTTGAGTGTCTTATTCATCATACGGACAATTTGTTTTCCTAGTCAAATTAATATTTGATTGTTTATGCAGCTGCAGTAAGAGAGACTGAGAAATACCAAGCCCAGAATATCTACCTGCCAAACAGAGCATTCCTCAGGGAGCTAGGAGCATGGCAAATACCCTCAATTCTGTGCAACTGGCTCTATTATTATTTTATTTTATTTTTATTTGACCATCTCAGTTCATTTTTCTCTCATGTGAAACGTAAAAAAAAGAATATTTCTTTCTTTCTTTCTGACTTTCTTTCTTTAAAGAGAATATTTCAGCATTTTTATTAGACAAAAATAATATTTCTGCTCAAGTCTAATCACAAATAAAAGGCATGGTGCAACTTAGGTCCCCCCACAGACTCCCCAAATCTGAGAGATACTATATTGCTGTTTACCAGGCCACAATTCAATTCCTCTCTCACTTGAATATACCTCCCAGCGGGCACTCCTGATACCCTTTGCTCACGGAAGCTAACGGGGCCTAACAACGCTCACGTTTTCCTTTCTGAAGATTGTACTAACCTTGGGTCACAAACAATTATCTTGGACAAAGATTACCCAAATCTTCTTTTATACAAAAAAAGCATAACAAAGACAACAAATTCAAGCTCTGAACAAAGTTTTTAACACAGAAAAAATGTGTGATGAGGTCTACTTTACTCCAGCATTTCATGTATGCTTCGTGTGTCTCTTCCCTTTTGAGATGAGCAGGCTTTTTTTCCTCTACTTCCCGCACCTCACTGTGGCCTGCCCTTTTCAAATATAGTCAATGTCGCTGTTATTGCCAGTGTCCTCCTGATCCGCCTAGACCTTTTCCACAGCGGTTCAGAGGTGCACAGCAGAGCAGATGGCTCTGTGTTGGCTGTTACCCCTTGAGACATCAACCAGAAGGTTGGATAATAAAAGCTAACATATCTCTCCCTCCCATTCAACATATGGCAGATCTTACTTATCACAAACATTCCCCCACTGTCCACATCTACCAGTGAACCACAAGCCAGAGGAGTGGCACTGTGGATAATATATATTTTTCAAAAGTTGCTCAATACCCTGAAGTCACAGAGAGGTCTGTGGAAGCTAAATGATTCCCAGATGTACCACAGCGCACCATTTGTCCACGACTAAGCAAGCTGCTTCAGCAATGGGTCATTTTTAGATGAAACAGGCAGTGATATTTCTACAAACAATGGGAGCTATCCAGAGAGACTCTACACTGCAGAATTTAGACATTAATATATGCAGATTTGAAATCTAGGGAAAAAATGACTTATCTTCTGGCACTGTCCTAGCCCATAAGCAATGCAGCATTTATTGACCTTATCTTGATTGTGACACAATTAATAGCAATTTGTTTCTAGCAAAGACACACGATTGACCCTTCTTCATTAGTCTGAAGATTATTTTACAAACTTAGAGCATAAGTGCTGTGATTTAACAGATTAACTACAATAGCTGATTCATTTAGTCTTATTTCTACTCCAACAAACCCAGTTACCTTTCAGAGATAATATATTAATGAAATAGTCTCTATAAAAGTATTGGTTCAAGATTAAAGAAAAATAGTGTAATTTATTTGGATATTATTTTAAATGGATCTTCATGTGGTTAACTTTTTTTATTCTAGTAGATACATAATCAAAAGGAGAGATAGCCGTAGTGTTCTTTCATGACATCATACCAAGAAATTCAAGATTTTTACTAGCTTAGATTTTAAACAACTTATTATGTAATAGCTTCTTTTCCTCACCTGGAACATCAGCTTATAAAGCTGCAGCTGGAATAAAGGTAGGAAGGAGCGCAGGAAACTTTTGTTAGCTGTAGACAACCTCAATACCTTTTAGCTTTTAGACTGTAGCAGAAAAATGAACAAGACCTCTTTTCCTAGCCCTGCACCCTGCTACGTGGGGGCAGGTGCAGACCTGTCTTTCTGCAGTCTGGGCAAAGTGTTGGTAATATGAAAGTAGCCTTGTCACTGACCTGAATGTGCCAGAAGTCCGGTCCTCATGGGCAGGGGCAAAGCACATCTAGAGCTAGCCAAAACTTAAGAGGCAGAACATTCCTCTAGCACCAGGGACACCAAAGAGACTCTGACAATTAATAAATAGTTGGTTTCTTTTCCTTCTGATGTCAATAAAATGACCCAAGTGATCCATTTTTAACTTTTTTTTTTTTTAATAATATATTAGCCACACAACAAGACAGAAAACAAAATGGTCAATTTGATTAAAATCGATTAATTTTTCCTCAGACTTCACACCCATTTTTCGTTTTTTCTTTTGGAATTGCAGCAAAGAGAAGAAAATGTTTGATGTTGCCACCTGTGGAAGGGGAAGGAGCAGAACTGGGGTTCTACCACCTCCCCTCATTCTGCAAATTCACCTGCACAACAGGGGGGAAATAAAAGACTGTCCAGTCCACAGTGGAAGAAAATGCACTAATTATGTCTGGCATTTCCAAGATACCTAAATGAAATTAAGGACCTAATGAAGTCCCCTAACTCCCTTAGGCAATTTAATAATCCCAGCTAAAGCACAGCGGTGCAGTAGTACGCAAAGAAAACCGTCATTTTTCTGGGCCAGGCTCTCACCTGGGACAGTCCAGAGCACGTCCACAAACATTAGAGCTGAATTCCCTCTACTGAGAATCCAGCTCTGTATTAGGAAGATTTTCCTTCAGTTTTATTGTTCTAAAACATTACTAAGGACATAGGTATGGAATAATTCCTCCGTTTTTAACATGATCTGCATATTTCAAGGGAAAGAAGAAGACAGTCAAGTCCAAGCAGAGCGTATAATCAGTACTCTGGCAATACTAAACTCACTGCCGGGCACGATCTGAATTAGGAAACCTGTCATCTCCCTGACTTGTCATTGATCACGCCTCCTTCGGAGACTTGAAACAGTCGGGAAGAACAGTTCATGCTGAATAGACTTCCCGAAAGCTCCAGCGGCGAGAGGCAGCATCAGCCCTTTCAGCTCCGCGGCTCCCGCGGGGAGTGGGAGGCGGCGGCGGAGCAGCCGGCACGGAGCGAAGCCGCCCGGGGCTGCAGGGCCGTCCGCCTGCGCTGAGCTTCTCCTCCACGTTCGTGACGACGCGCATTATTCCTGCCTGCATTCATTCAGCGCATCTTGCTGAGCCTTCTTGCTAGGCCATTTATTTTTTTAACCAGTGGTTCAAGCACCTGATTAGCCCACAGGTTATTCGGGTCAAAGTGACACGTAAAATACAACTGTAGAAAAATTATGAGCAAAATAGGTACTTGAATACGAGCCGTGAAAGTTATGCAAGCTTGTCTTAGAGCGCTCACATCTTCACGCCTCTTTCTTCTGTTGTCAGGGCCAGGAAGAGATTGCTCTGCCCTTTCCTTATGAAGCTAAGGGGTTTAATCTTACCTGGATTCTTGCCTCAGAAATGCATAAAGCTTGCTGACACTCTGCTGTTAGAGCTTCCATTTTATAGTCCTCTCTATATATCTTTCTTATCTGTTTGCTCAGTTTTTTCTTTCCCATGTTTTAAGCTGTTTTTTTCTTTTTTTCTTTTGAAGATAATCTGTTTGCTAGAGAGATGCTCAGTCCCTGTTGATTAGTTCAGCAGTTAGGTCTCCTTTCATTTTTCCTGGGAATGTTAAAGATGTAGACTGGATAGTCTTGAATCAATGATGTTATCAGGATTGGGTTTTATTCTAATGCAAGCAGTTGCCCATTGCTGATTTCCAGCACAGAATCACCAGTCATTTCAGCACAGTTCGGCTTTAATAGACTGAATCATTGACTGTTTTTGTCTCTTCTATAAAAGAAGAATCAGCCTCAGTAATCAGAGCTATGTCTCAACACTAAGAGGGGGGAAAAAAAATCTCTCTTCCTCCCTGTGCCAGAAAACTCACATGCCCACCGCATAAAGAGAACATTGTTAAAACTCTGGTAGTCAGTGCATAATAACCACAGATCTTTTAATCTGGTTCGATATTTACCAGATCTTTGATATTAATCATCAAAAGAAATGCATCCTTCATTCTATTAAATAATCCCTAAATTGTCGGAATTATCCCTAAATTGTCCATAGAACAATTCACCCAGCAGTTTCCGTCAATTTGAGTTTTGCACCTTTTACCCTTGGCGGGGGGCGGGGGTGGTTCACATGAGACATGAGATTTTTTCCCCATCTGATTCTACAAATGCCTTTTCAAACTATTGACATTCAAAAATATTTGTTGACATTCAAAAAGACATTAAAAAACTGCAGATTTACACAGCTCTCAAAGCTACCCTTTTCCAGGACTCGGATTAGAAGGCTTACCTATAAATGGCAGTTTTGGTGCATTTCAGTTACACCACTGTAGGACGTGCCTCCAAGTGACTGGAAGAAGCATCATTTTGTGCATATCCCCTGGTTCTTCAACAGAACCGGAGAAAGGTTCTTGACCTTACCTTTCATACAAACCGCTAAGCACCACCCTACCATGTGAAACCCTTATGATCAGCAACAGGAGATATGAACTGTGAACACCAGCCTGATGCTGGAGAGAGCCCACCAGCTTCTCACCACGCCTAGGTTTCAATGAAGGCTTTTATTTCATGAAGCTTTGGTCACCAATCTCTTAAATCATGGCTAATTTCTACTGTCAGACATTCTCCAGAGGAAGGAGATTTTTTACCCTTTTCCTCTGTGTCAGGTTTCTAAATAATTTTGACTAGAAGAAGCTTGGACCTGCTACACAGGTTTCACTGTGTTTACAAACTTGGTGACAAACAATTCCTTGAGGTGGACATGTGCCAGAGTAGCAACCTGCTGACATTGAAGAACTCCAGTCCTATTCACAGAAGCTAGGTCGTACCAGTGGTATTGGGGCAAAACTAAACTGTCATGAGATTATCGATTCAGCACTTCAGATATTCTTCTTCATGACATTTCTAAAGTGCCTAAATTCCACTTGCTGGAGTAAAATATGGACACGTTCCCTGCGCTCTAAATAGACAACAATCTCTGTAAATATTTCCATTGGGTTAGATTGCCAAGGGAGGTACCAGTAGTCCAGCTTTTTAGGATTAATTTCAATAATTATCCACAGAGCCAACTAGAGAGAGATGCAATTTTATGACTATTTCAGAGCAGGATGCAAGTAAATGTTAGAAAGAGAAAAAAGTTTCTTTGGTAACTAATGGCCAAAAACATTTGTGCTTTTGTAAGCAACTGACACAGCTGTTCTGAAAGAATACAACAAAATGGGTGGATTTTAAATATGTTGAAGTATCAAAGAAACTGCTGCAGAGAAATACAGCTAGGAAATATGAAAACATGTTTTTAAAGCACTAGGATTTCAGGCTCACCTCCTGCTCTGCACAACAAAATGAATGGGACATGTTTTCTCATCCCAGAATGAGTACAAACGCTGTAGCCTGAAAGTCTGCCACTAAGGATCCATTACAAGGCACTGGCTACGGTTTGTACGTGTCAAACGGCTTCCGTTGCATCATTCCTATTGCAAAAGGTTCTAGTCAAAGCTGGCTTCACAGTTGCATGCATCACCTTGGTATAAATACAAATGCAGTTTTGTTTGCACCTCATGAAATGACTGAATATGGGAAAGGAAGGAAGGAAAACTGAAGGTAATAAAAATAGAACAGCACAGTTCCAAAGATGCACAACTTGACTGGTTTCAAATTCAGTATTAATTTTATTACAGAATTAAGTAAGCAGGTCTGTAAAACAGTAGTAAGCTAAATTAATGCTAGTGGATGGAAAATCCTAAAGGACAGTAATCTTCTACTTACATAAAATTTTGCCTTTCAGCTTGGAATTTTGACTAACATCTGAACATAGAAGTGTCCACTTTGAAGACTACTCTGATCAGCTCAGGATCCATAATCATAATCTCTGGTGTCTGAAAATATTTACTCAGTGCCACATATGATACTTGTTTCAGTTACATGTAACGTTCTCATGAAGATCTTGGCAGGCTCAAGAACTAAAACTGCAACTCCTCCAAATAGTCAAACAAGACTCTGATCACTGTAAACTGCATAGATAAGCTTCCAAAGTAACACATGGATGAAATATTGAAAAATACAAGCACAATATATATATATATTATATATGATTAGTATTTCTGGATAAATTTTCTTCTCAGTTACACTTGGCTAAACGCTCAAAATGATGAAACTGCCTAGATATAATGAAGCTTAAATTATATAAATGTTCCATCAGTTTCTCTATACAAGATCGAACTCTGGTCCACCTTGATATACTAAGCATACACAGATGCTGTAACAACAAAGGTAATGGGATCACTTTGTAATTTACCATAAATACTATAATCTTGAGGCACAATAGGGCAGAGTTAAGGATCTGATTCAGGACTGCATTTCTTTGGAGAATAGCTGAAAAATTCTACAGTTTTCCCATTCGACTTGGTATAAACAGCCCATGATGGCACAGACCTACCAGGAGAACTTCATCCTTACCATAATGAGAAACAGAGCAAGGGAGTCACATTGAGAAAGTTCTTCCAAATCCTATTTCAACAATAAAATTTACTTCAGTTTTTGCATGTCTGTTTTTACAGGAGAGTAATTTCAGAAGGGACATACCAGCGGTAAGGCAGTAAATACCTAAATACTATGCTTTTACCCATGGAAGACTACTATGACTTGAAGACTGAATATCTTTTATTAGAACAATGGATTCACTTTGGATTGAAAGGGAGACAGAAGACTTCAAGTTAAGTACAAACTAGGACACACTGTTCTGAGCTTCATTTAGTTATGTTAATCTGCTAAACAACTTGACAGAACAGTGCTATGAAGGGCAACCAAGGGGAGAGGTGATAAGGCTCATTTCCTTATCAGCTGGACAGAAGATAGAACAGAAAGAGTTTATCAAGGAATAAGGCATAGGAAAAAATATTATGCAACATAAAAATGACTCGAGTCCGTATTTCTAACATCCAAAAGAACTGCATTTTAGACCTCAATTTCCTCCCTCAAAGATATTGTGTATGTTTCCTTTGAGAACCAGGCTCAGCAAGTCAGAGATAAAATAGTTGCTTGCAAGAAATGTTCTCTTTCTACTGGATTTTCTGCTTTTTTCAGTTTATCAGTGCAAATTTA
Organism: Crypturellus tataupa; assembly: GCA_034781795.1. Classification (NCBI taxonomy): domain Eukaryota; kingdom Metazoa; phylum Chordata; class Aves; order Tinamiformes; family Tinamidae; genus Crypturellus; species Crypturellus tataupa. The sequence continues at coordinate 1,153,880 of JAWLRI010000516.1, forward strand.
TTTTTGTATAAAGTCATTGTCTGTTTTCACACATTTAACTTCACTAGGGCATTTGGTGCATTAGAGACAGCGTATCACACTTTGAGACTTTCACGTGCAAAGTGGACTGGTGACTTGCTGGCAAGAGCTTTTTCTTTTTTTTTTGGCAATATTATGGCAGATGTTTTTTTTTTTCTTTTTGGTTTCTTGCTCTGACGTAACCTGATTCCACAGTGCTTAATAGCATGTGGAAACTGGCTTTTGATAACCAGCTTGGTGTGTTTTGGGAGGGCTGTTTGAAGGACGGAAAGGCAGTCAGGATACGTTATGCTGCCAGTGACGGATATAATAAATGAATGGTTTTCTGTGAGTATTCTCATATGGGGCAGTAGTGTAAAGTTCCTTAACATTTTCTAGCAGTGCATATGCATGTGGCATTCAGGTAGTTTACGCAAAGACGTGATTATTTCCATAAAATCTTGCAGCATGAAGATCACGCTTAGATGGGTGAGATAGGATAGGTGCATTTTCCCCTCAGAATAAATGAGCTGCTGCCTAGCTCTAGCATGTGTTGGGTGCATTTTGAATGCTAGATTTTTGTGTAGCGATACAAAAGTAAGTTTGTGAGATTTCTGTACAAAATACATTGTAGCTTGCACATTTTGGTGTTGAAGATAACATACAGAATGGCTAAGGTTGGAAGGGACCTCTAGAGATCATCTATCCAAACCCCTGGATAAGGGGGGATACGATAACATCCAGAAAGTTTTCCTGGTATAGGAATACTCCTGAGACAATTTGACGGAGGACAATATAAGTAATGAATTTGTGCCAAAAAGAAACAGATGGAGTAAAGGACCTACTACTTATCCGAATGGTGAATTGTGTGTCCTACTCCTTTCAATCACATCAAAAAGTGGAATATTCTTGCTTTCTCTCCCTACTGAAAAGTCACCCTGAATGTCCAGCTGTGATTTTATGTTTCTTTATGAAATCCTTTCAGCTATTAAAGTCCATTTGCTCTGTGAATTTCATTATGTGAATATTTCAGAATCCATTTGTCTTTGAATAACAGAATCATCAGTCCTTTCTTGGGGGTCAATTCACAATGAATTTTGTTGCCTTTCTCCTGACAGCTGAATGACAAACCCGTGCAAGCAAAACTATTTGAAGTAATAGGAAATGACCCTATTTCTATGCTAACAGATTTGAAATGCTGTTTCTCTGACAATATCATAATGCTGGAGTCTATAAAATGTCTATGCAATATTTGTTCCATTTCTGTGTTAATAAACAAAGCTTCATTATTCTAATTTTGTCCTTCATTCTCTATAACCTTTGTATAAACAAAATAAAATGTTCATAAATATCATTGATGATAAATTAGTGCACAGAACTAGGCATATTTACATGAACATAGACTTAGTTTCAAAACACTAATTACTGCAGGCAAATTTAGTTTTCCCTTTAATCAGATTTTACAGGTAATTATCAGTCAACTGAGATTAATTACAATTCATTTTGTGTTAATGTCATGTTTTGATCATGGCAAGTTTACACAGTATTTTATTCACCAGATGTAGAAGCTACTTTCTACATAGACATATCAAGGTTATGCAAATGTTTTTAGTTCCCCACACACGTCTTATTTGACTTAGAAGTATGCTTTTTGCATGAGATACCTGTTGAGTCTCCGGAGAGTCTTACAAGCTCTCCAGCAGCCCATACAAAACTCTCATAATGATGCAAGACATTCCACCCTGACAGACTTCTGCATTATTCAGTCGTAGTCAAAAGGGCTTTTCAGATCTGTTAAGTTTCATGTATTCAGTGTAACACCACACTTTTGCTTCCCACCTCATGCTTTCCTGCAACTAGATTTATGCAGTTCTGCAGCACCTCCTGATGAGTTGTACTGAGCTGAGATGACAGGATCTGCCATGTGGCCAGGACCCCTGTTCAAAGGAGCTCAGCTCACTGCCAGGCTCTTCACTGTAACTTAATATTGCAGCCCTTTCAGACACCTGAACTGTCTCACACTATGGAGGAAAAGATTTTGAGGGGCTTGTTCCATGGGAATAGTGCTAGAGAGCAGCCTACAGAACGTAGGCTGGAGATCATACAGAAACAACGGGATAGCCAAGTAAGACTGGAGATTTACAGCCAAAGCAGGCTCTGCAAAAGATCACTGGTTTGTAAAAATAGGAAGTGAGACCTGGAGAAGCCTGTAAATAGTAACAGGGAACCAGGCCGCACCATAACACCATCTGCTCTTGTTTTGTTTCCTATTTAGGCAGGTCTAGTGTTCTGGTTTGCTTTCATCTCCTAAGTCGCAAGCACTGCTCTGTAGATCCTCAGAAGTACCATATGGGAGACTCACCAAAAGGCTGGTCCTCCCCTAGCTAAACCAACCCAGTTTACTAGAACTCACTCCGAAATTAATTTAGCCACCAGTTTATTTCCCCTCCCAGACCACTTAGATGTATGAAGACCGTGTCTTGCTTCATGCTCTACTACATCAAATAATTCACCTCACATTAGAGAGGTTATTATGTACAGAAGGAAAGCACCTCCTGACCTGTCACACTTCAGAAATACGAAAATGGGTAGTAAAAGGGTAGAAATTAAAAGCTCCAAAACAAATATTTAGCACTCTGAGTTGCTCCTGAAACCAGAAGAAAGAACTTAAAATCAGATCTGAAAATCTGATCAGAAAGTGTGTGAAGGTCACATCCAAAGAAAATGCATATACTCCTCAGAAGGTATCAGGAGTTAACGCTAAACATCCCACTTCTAGAAAGTAGGATATAAACTAATAAAAATTGGGGTGAGAAGTCAGAACTCAATATTGTCTTCCGTTTTTCCATTTTCTCTCTTCATGTAACAACAAAATAGAACAAAAACAAAAAAACCAAGAACCATATAAGCCAAAAATGAAAAAGTGGACATAAATCTACCGTGACTGCTAGATGTATCTAACTGTGGAGCACACTGAAACTGCTTAGCCTAAATGGGAAAATAAATCCAATGGAGAAGGGAATAACTGACAATATTTCATCAAACTCACTTGAGGCAGGAAGGTAGAAACAGGCATAAGACATGTTCTCTGTGAAATTTCTAGCTGCAGCTACAAAAATCAGAAAACACATTTCTGAATGCAAAATCAGGGTTTGAGGAATTGCAGGGGCTCCATCACAACAGAGTGGAAAAATCTATTTCATCATATCCATTTTCTTCCCCACAGTGACAAATCTCATGTAAACCCAGGTACAAACAACTCAGAATGGCTGCACACCAACCGAGCAGGGAGCTTCAGTTTAAAGTCCTCCTAACAGTAGGGCCAGATGGCCCTTGAGATGGCCATACTAGAGAAATAATCCAATTCCAGAGCCACTACATGACCAGCCTTGTCTTTACAAAATTTGCTGCAACTTCTTGATATGGTTATTTCAGGGTGAAATAATTTAACAGCGCTCTACACTGCTACAGTGTTCTTGTCCAGTAATTTCAAAAACACTTTACAGCACTTGGCACAATTTTACCTATAGAATTCCTATAAACTAAAAGCACAGAGGTCTAAGAGCAAGAAAGTGAGACAAGGTCCAGGGTGAATGTGTCATTTGATCAAGTTTACACTCATAATAAGTGATGAAATAGTAGTAGGAACACAGTCCAATTCTCATGAGTTAGTACTCTTTGAAAAGTACTTCTCTAACTGTATTTTCAGGTGATCTAACTGTATTTTCAGGTGATCGCAGGGGCTGTGACAGCATCAGTCAGATCTCTGAATTGAAATAAATAATTCTGCCTGCATATCGTTCCGTCTTTGCATATTTCTAACTGCAGCCGGCGAATGCTTTTGTTTACCATTTATATCTCTAGAGAAATAAATACAGAATATCATCAAATACTGCCTGGAATCGGAGCAGTTGTCTGGGAAACAAGAATTCCAGGCTGGCATCTCCAATAACCATACAGCTGTGAGGCCCAAGAGGGTCCTGGTACTGTTCCACCACGCAAAGCTGGAGTGTCCACTGTCTGGTCTGGTTGCCCAGTTAGTGCATGAGCATGACAGCTATTTCATGGGTCTGTCTCCGTCTCTACAGAAAACTCCTTCACTCTCAGTAAAGGGTCTGGCTCCTCCTTTCCAATGTTTCTGCATTCCACACCACTCTGAGTAAGCTGGAGAATGAGAGCTTTAGCAAGCCCTTACACTACTTGCTGAACATTAGAAGTGTGTTTTTGCCTGTGCCTTTCATCACACCGTGCAGTCAGTAACCCAGGCTGGGCTGCCTGGCATCCGTGCAGTGGTAGTCAAGAGAACTGGGTGGCTGCAGAAATGGTAAAACAATCTACCATTCCCCCAGAAGCTGCTGAGACCAAAGAAGTCATTCCTGCACAGTTCCCAGTCAAGAATATGGACAGTCTGACCAGATGGTTTTTAATGGTCCCAGCTTCTCAGTTCCTTGAATCCTGCTCTGCTCCATATTTCAACATCTTTGTTGCTGACGAGTAGTAATTACCACCATGTGGTTTCAAAGGATTTTTGTTTGTTTGTTTTGTTTTAAGCTAGGTGCGACATCATGCAGAGCTAAAGTAACAGATTTGGCAACCAGAAATTATAGCTATTGGGTCCCTTGTCCAAACCTATGTGTGCTTGCATAGCACCTTGGACCAGTCCAAACCTAGGCCTCTGAGCACTACTGCAATATTAATATGAATGCTTTCTATGGACAGCAAGTTCATTAAACTTGCTCAGGAAGCAAAGTGAATTCAGGAGACAATGGAAAGACCAAAAGACCAATTAAGTGAGACCTTATACATCATTCATGGATGCTTCCACCAGAATTCAATAAAACAGTCTTGCTTCAACAAGCTAAGCAATCATTTATCAAGAGGATATAGGAAAATACGACAACTTTCACTACTTATATATGATAAAGTACTTAAAGTATTGCTGCAGTTTGTGCAGTGCTACAAATGCCAACCAAGGATGAAGAACATATTTTACATCAAATAGGTCATTAATACTTACTATATAAACTTTAAAAGCAGCAAGCACTTCTATCAAGCAAGGAGCTTTTAATTCTTTTCCTTTAAAATTATTCCTCCATAACTTCTGCTCTCTAAATTCTATACTCTGTGAAATATCTAAGGTTGAAGTTTATATTTCCCCAAAGAACATGTGGGAACATATAACTACCTGACTGTATCTCTTCTGTGGGCTTATCTGCCACCCAATCCAATGTTTCAAAACACTCCATTCTCACACCCCATTTTCTTCTTCTGACATGATTCGTATCCTTCTGATGCAACATTCCCATCCTTTCTCAGTATCTTCCTATGATAGAAATGCCTTCAGGAGCAGTTGGAACATTCAGTCATTTCTCTCCAGTTCTGAGTCATTGCCTCTATTATGAATCACTATAAAACATTGCAAAAATTCTATACTGAGAATACGATGCAAATATAATGGCATTTGAAATAAGTTTAAACAACCATCTCATATCATATATCAATATGAGCAATAAGTCAGGAATGTGCAAACATATAACTAGCTATAAGCAGAAATAAAATCCTGGTCTATATGTACTATAGAGAAGTAGGAATGCTCAGCTGGCCTCAGTAACTGCAAACATCTGATTTTTAAATATATTTTGAAAAAGTTTGAGTGGGTATCATCCTCTAACTTAGAATTTAGATGAATGAGCTTTCCCAGAGGAACAAGCCACCAGATAATGGTTTGACTCAGAGATTCCCAAATGATCATGGCTTGCAATGTAAATCAGTGATCTATGGGCGACTGCTGGTCTACCTTGCAGGGCGAGACAACTCATGAAACAACTGCAAAAATGGTAACAGAGATTCCTGCACCTGAATATAAGTAGTTAAGTAAAACAGAGAAAAGTATAAGACTTGAATTTTCAAGTGTAGTCTTTATTTTTTATTTTTATTTATTTATATTTTTAAGAGCATGCTGTCCTTAACAATAAAGGTCAAAAGACATTGATATATGGAACACCAGAAAAGATTCACAGAAGCTGATGTTCATGTTTGTACATTCATTGATCTGTACTTACTACCCTTTGCAAATACTTGACTCCAAGTTGCCAACGTATTAGAAGACAGTTAGAAACAGCTCAGTGCTTTCCTAAGGCTCCTATCTCTGCAGATAACTGCTTTAGCTGCTGCTTTCATTTAGTATAATACTTAAGGGAGATAGAACAGGACCGGGGTATAACTTTTCTCTTATGAGGTAGTTCACACGATGAAAAGTTTTTGTATAACCCCTCTCGGTTCAATGTTTGGAAGTAGTGTCAGCAAAATGTTCTGCAATCATTAATGAAAATATCAGCCTGGAATTTCCTTCCTCAGCAACAATATACACAGCTGGAAACTTTGTGCAGCCTGTTTGAAAGTGATTAATAAGATTTTCTTGAAATAGGACACTCGCAAAATTTCTCCAGTACTTTAAAATTCCAGTCAAAAAAAAAAATCAAACTGAACAAAACAACAAAGTGAACCTTAGATTCTACATTCAGGATCAGAACGATGCTCTAGCTGAGTGGGTACCCTATTTCCAAGTGTCACTAACTCTTTTAATCTCAGAGAGATGCATATGCCCCATAGACAACTACGAGGAACCCAGAACAAGTCGGACTCTTTGATAGCAGCACATTTCAGTATAAGGAGCCCTCCTTCAGAGAGCAGGCAGGACTAGGTAAGTGGAAACTCTGTCTCTATATGGTCTAGTTTAAAACTCCCAAACAGAGGGAACACTTCAAATAATTTAGTAACATTATTTACTTCAATAAAAGCAGATACTTCAGGGTTTCCAAAGGCCTATTTCATTATATTTGGGTTCTTAGGCATTTCAGTCATTTCAGTTCTTATGATGAAATTTAAAGATGAATCTCAGCTCAGAGAAGTTTTCTTACTCTTCCACTTCCTGGGAAGGTTATGTGTATTTGTCTTTATGAATTAAGGTGATTGTACCATCATTTAAGGTTATGAGGCATCTTTTGTTCTTGGTATGCTAGGATAAAATTTCATCTTTCATAATACTATTTTTTGTTGTTTTTTCTGAACAAGAGATAACTCAGAAACTGGTAGTGATGAGAAAAATGGACTTAGTGAGAGATGGCTTGGGATAGTGGTAGCTATTTTTCAGAAAGGACAAATTAAATGCCAGCAGTTAAAAACGGAGTATCACCACCTAGAAAAGAATGAGGTTCTCTTATCTAAGATGCATTGGAGGGGGAATAATCTCCAGCTAAATTCTGCACACAGAGATACAACCTATCGCTCTCGCACACACCTAGTCGTTCCCATTCTTTCCTGCCAGCTCCACAAGTGCCCTGAAGCCAACGCTTGCTGCCTTGTGCAAGCTGCACTACGCAGCAAAAACTCCCCTCCTGCATCAAAGCCCCTTGTGAAGGGGCTTTGCACTGGATCAGCCTGTTAAAACCCCAGCAAACAAGCAGGAGAATTGTTAAAACAAATGCCCCAAACGCATAAAAGATAGCAAAGCACTGAAAAGTTTAAATAATAACCTACATTCCTAAGACTGAAAATACTCTGTGCAGAAAAGAACCTGTGGTTATCACATATGAAATTGGAAAGTAGCTATCTAATATTTCTAAAATGTGGCATGCAATACACACACATAATCCTGCACTCTTTCAGCAAACACACTAAGGTATTTTAATATTTATCATCCTCTGCTTGATGCAGGTGCTTCTATTGTAGGGTGACTTTCATAAATATAGGTAGCTCAAGAAAATACTCTGCTTTATATAGTTACATGAATTAAAATGTCTGTCAGTGACTAATTGCAATTTTCAGTACAGGAAGATCTGGGGATAGAGTCAAGAGCCCACGCCCCCTATAATTAGGATAAGGAGCAGCACAATAGACTTGCTGCAGCTCTCTAAAATGAGGAAACCAAAACCTGGAATTCTTGATGGTTGAAACATAGGAAGCAAAGACAGAAAAATTAACTATAGATATAACGAAGCTTAAAATAAATAAACCATTTTTTTGTGCTGTGTTTACATGTCCATTTAAAATATCATTTCTTTTTCTGCTGCGGTGGATTGCTTCCATTGCATAGCAGGCAGTAGGTAAATCTCGTAAAAAAAAAAAAAAAAAGGAACGCAGAAAAGAACACTATCCTGAAAATGTGGTATTTTAAAGCTCTACTACTGAGTATTTTTTGATTGTCTTAAGTCTTTTATATAGGGAGGGGAGGAGAAGAAAACAAAATGTGCTTTCCTGGATACTCCCAACGTTCGATGAACACTGACAGAAGAATATTCAGCTGAATGTCACTGTCTTACCTGCCTTTGTTTTATAAACTGTCCTTAATGAAGAAGAAACTTTGTACCAAGTTTAATGACTCTACTTTCAGATATCAGGTATGCAGGATTTGTCAATAAATATGACACAACCATTAACATAAAGGCTTGAGAACATACCAACTGCAATAACAACTTATACTTTATTCATTACAGATACATAATTAATATGTTTATGCAACTAGAAATGGAAAGAAGTCCAAAAGATAAGGGTGAAAAAGTGAGCATACGGCAGCTTTGTTTTTAATACATGCCTTGGTTTAGAAATTAAATCATGTATATTTTTAACACATTTTGAAAAATTTAACTGCCTGGTGACACTTATCTGGCTCTGAAGTAGCTGTAAGTTTTTCGTCTCAACTGCATTTGACAGAAATCAAAAGCACTGCCATGCACAGGGAATCATAACGAGGCACAAGAGAACAGATATCTTCAGCATATCAGGCCCTTATTGGAACTACTGGAGTTCATCAAGCTAAAAATATCTGGTATTGCAGCAAATTCTGTCTAAAATTGAAATTATTCTACACCTAATATTAGTCATTACTGTGTTTGTGCAGTGTGCTGAGGCACGCTTTCTTCCCCACAGTGTCTCAGTGTAGATCATGTGGTTGCATGTGGGCACCAGCATCTGGACCTCAGAGAAGTACTGACACACCAGGGCAAAGCAAAGGATGCGCAGACTTCTGCATGCGCATTTGAAGGTAAATATTAGTGTGCCGTCATTGTGCCATTAGTCATCATTGGATACAAGGTTGTAACTTCAGCAGGTGGATAATATAAGCAAAGCTGGCATTAACCAAGAATGTAGATATTAATAGAAAAAGTATAAAAGACTGGAGGCAGTAACTTATTCAAAATGGATACTGGCCCAAAGTGTTTAAAGCAGGAGAAAAAAAAATATATATATATATTATATATGCATATAAGGTACATCTCTGGTACAAGAATGTGAGGAGGAGAGGGGAGATTGACAAACAAGAAGCAAAAAAAAAAAAAAAAAAAAAAAAAAAAAAAAAAAAAAAAAAAAAAAAAAAAGAACACCAAAAAAACAACTATGGAAATGAAGGAAAGCTAAGTGTTACAGGTACAAAGCTCAAGTGTTTTATTACACGTTTGGGGATTGCTGATTTGTCACATCTGTTAACTGCATGCCTATTTAGACCTACGTGGGAAAGAAGCCCATCACCTGTGCTAATATACAACATTACCAAGCGCATATCAACACACACATGCAATTCCTGCTCAATATCATTAGGCTGCTTGGAGTCCTTCAAGCAAATTATATTCTTCTGAGTTGTGATTTACAAAGCTCTCGAGAGCCTTACTCTGAGTTTTTCCTCTGAGGAAAAAATAAAAAAAATAAAAAGGGAAAGGGAGGAAAAAAAAAAAAAAAAAAAAGCTATCAACTTCACATTTGCCAACACTTGCCATCCTGCTGGGAATCACCCAGCATGCAGAGCACTACTCCCGAGCCGCAATGCTTCTGACAAAAAGCACTGTGACATCTGAATTCCTCTGGCAGAGGAAAACTTGTGGGACAAGTGCTAAAACCTACAGGAATCTTGAGGATGCAGCCAAAGGAAACAACTTCCATCATTTTTCACTCAGAACCTCGAACTTCATCATGAAGACACTTTTTTTTAAACACTAACTGCCATTCTTGGATGTACGTCTACATATGGTTGATGGGTTTGGGTTGATGTCGTTTCCCTGAATATTCCCTCTGCTGAAAATGGAGCATCACAGCTCACACAAACCACACAAAAATACTCAGTAAGCTTCACAGAAATATTCTAGATAGGATTGCAGTCTAAGAAAGAAAATTGGCCATGGAAAAGGAAACTACTAAATGTGCCGATTACTAGCTTGCAGGACAACCAAAACATGCAAATGCTGAGCCCATTTCGTATCCTGTCTCTGAGGAAGTACTAATTTTAGACTTTTTATTTTTCTATTATGAAGCCAGTCTTTTTTGAATTTGTGATCCTTACTGCACCGATTTTAAATTTGGCCACATCATCTGCAGGATTCAAAAGTTTTGGGCAGGGACAGACAGACACTGGAATGGACAGAGAGCATGATTGCATGTGTCCTTCCAAACAAGCCTAGAGCAGGTTCTTTCATATAATGTAAGAGATATTAATGGCAATATGGAAAAGCTTTGTCCAGTGAGAATGTGCAATTTTAACTACAAGTAAATCTTGCAAAATAACTTTATCACATTTTTGGCTACGCACTGGTTATCTATATAACCAACTCTCATATTCTTTTGCAGCCACTGTATCATCTGTATTCCCTGCTGCATTTCTGCATAACAAAAAGTACTTCAGGAATTTGGTCTTTCAAGAGACGTTTATTTTTTATGATTCTATCTAGATGCCTGCTGGTTTACCTCTAGCTCCAATGTGAGCAATTAAGAAATTTCTTCTGTACAAATTACAACAATTAAGTACATAATCTTTTGGCAATAATTGCTATCCTTTGCTGAGCAATACAAAAATAATGTCTCCTATCATTCTTAGAGAATGCTAACATATGATTTCTAGAGGACTACATAAAGAGTAGCTAGATTTAACTTGGTTCATAATCATTTAGTCTATATTGCATGCACTCTCTTGAAGCAACAGCCTTCAGATACTGTGATTCATAAATACAATATTTAGCTCATGGTAAGTACAGAAAATAAAATCATTTTTATGTACTAGAAACTTGAATAATGAAGGTAATCCTAGCTGTAATTCTTTCAAGTAGACAAGAAATATTCTGTAAATGTCAGTTGTTTTTTATTTTTCAGCAAAAGTTGAAATCATCTCTCTATAAAGACATTTGTTATTTTTAATTAAGTCATTTGTAAAAGTATATGATTATTGGCTAAGCCTAAGTATACAGTATGACATAAGACTAACTTAACTAAAAGAGTAGGATTCTGTTCTGTATTCATAGAGCTCTGGTATCATTTTAGATGCCACTGGACATCCTGCTTGGCTTCCTACCGCCTCTACAAAAAGATGCAACTCTTAAGGCTTTATAGACTATTAACTACCACAGCGATCCAGCCTCCAGGCCAGTTGCTACTAGAACATTCTCAGCTAAATTCCTACTTACGTATGTTTGTAGGCCCGCTCTTGAAACTTACTATTTAGGAAAAGATAGAATTGATTTTTTTCTGAAATTTAAACATACCATCCAACAAAACATATCATAGAATCATAGAATCACAGAATGCCTAAGGTTGGAAGGGACCTCCAGAGGTCATCTAGTCCAACCCCCCTGCA
>JAWLRI010000516.1:1165637-1177024 GCA_034781795.1 Crypturellus tataupa
CTGCGCTGGACTCTCTCCAGCAGCTCCACATCCCTCTTGTACTGAGGGGCCCAGAACTGGACACAGTGCTCCAGATGATGTACAATGTATAAGGATGTTTTCAGTTTTGTTGGCCAAAGGGGTTGAAGTGAATAATGATTGTTTCATACCACTTCAGCTACCATAATATTGCTACCTTATCAGAAACAGGGCATTTCTTCCAATACAGCACTTCAAGGAGCATGCCCAGACCACTCTAAGGCTTATTGCAAAAGTAGTTTCCATGTTTCTATTTCAAGTTCAGGCAAATTCATGCTTTATTTAGGGTGGGTTTCTACTGCTCAGTAATGCTAAAACAAAATATCTATCAAGATTCATGCAATGATGAGCAGCCAAATTTCTGTTTGGAGCCTCCAAATAAAAATATTAAATAGCAGACATTTAATGATATTGATAATAAAACTATAAAACTGGACAGAAATAGCATGTACCAAACTGCCTATTCATAAGTCACACATAACAAAAAGTTGGGAAATATCATTAAAATAAATAGCAACCGCTATGCATAACCAGAATTTTGCTTATTAGGAGACATTAGTAATGTCTTTGATGTATATAATCTACAAGCAGAACTCTAAGAAGTGTTTACTTCAGATTACAAAAGGGAAGACTTGTAGCGTGTGCCACAAGAGAACCTGCTTCCAAGGCACTCCTGCCTTCTTGTTTGCCAATACACAAAAATACCTATCATACCTGGATGCAAAATGGACATGCAAAATGCAGCAACCGCTTCCTTTTTCTAAGGACTGATATTGCCCTAGCAGACACAGAGAGGATCTCTCACCCCCATTAGAGCAAATCAGCTACCAGAAGGTCAGAGCTGGTTGTAGATCTGTAATTGGAGACTTATTAAATATCTCTCGTATATCAGATAGTCCTCACACAAAATTAAAACTAGAGTTCTTAACTAGTAGTAATTAATAAGTACAGTGCAAACATTTACCCATATTCATATGACTGGCATCCTTTGCTCAACAGTGGAGCATGAAAGCTTTGGAAAATTATTAATACAACTGTGCAGAAAGAAGGCTCAGAGATATATTAAGCTAATCCTCATTTTCTCTAGATCTGTAACTTTAGGACTCCATCAATATTTCTCAGGCATCACCTGTTTGAATAATTTGTATATTAGATAAAAAAACATTCTAGCCTGTGGCTAAATCTGGAAAAAAATATATAATATAGAGCAGATTGCTAAGAAATAGAATTTCACAGAAATATTATGGATCGTCTAGCATTCATGGAAGATAACTAAGCTTTTGAGCTTTTAGCAGGCATTGTGAGTTACTGGGAAAGAAAATAAGAGTCAGATGTGCACACACACAAAAAAAATCAATTAGACAAAAATGTTTCACGTAGTAGAGTTTAGCAGCTCCAGATACACTTGCCTTGGAGATGTTTTCAGAATAATCCCAACATTTCATGAAGCCTGATGTTCATTTACTGGTTACAGTACGTGGTTCCCTATCTATACAGAGTAATCTAATTCCCATAATTAAAGTTCGAGGGTTTTTTTGGTTGTTGTTGGGTTTTATATCAGCTTGGTTAGAGGTATTTTCTGTTATGATTCAGAGAAGGCTACACCTTGGGCATTGTTACCCATTGCTGCAGATACCAGACCATATCTTGTTCACTTTAACAAAAGAGCCCCAATGATGAACCCACTTTTCATTCATTAAGGGCTAGATAGCATCCCTCTGCGTTTTGGTCACCTGTACAGCACAGCAACGGCTCAGACAGACGAATGGGTATTCTGCAGAGGGTGGGATGTCCCAGGTCCTTCAACGAATCAACCCGCAGAAAGGGAACAGCTCAAGAGCTGAAAAGACTCAACCCTTCCAGGGGCTGCCAGAAGTTACTTCCCACAAACCTCTCCCTAGGGTCCCCCTGCTGCAGTGCTGACGAACGCTCTTCTTATTCAGCTGAGGAATAAACTCTTCAGCCAGCCCCGGAAAAACAGCTTAGGTCTCAGAGGAAATGGAATATAAAAATACTTCAGTCATTAACTCCACAATTAAATGGGATCTTTGTAGTGCATTCCATAATTCAATTTCAGGGGGAAATCTCATTTTCATATATTTCCTTCTTCTTACAGAACCATACTGGGTTCAAGCTCTACCTTGCTAAATCAGCTAAATTGAACATCGGCTGATTTTTTTTTTCTTTCTTCTTATATGGTCCTGGCAGCATGCTCATAGGTGCCCATGAAAAACAAAGGAGTGCATCAGCACACAGAATTTGGTCACAGCCTTTCAGCAATGGGAATCCTGCTCCTTGTGGGACTAAATCTTGATGTGCAGTTCATAAGGGAATGAGATTTTAAGCCACCATGGGACAGAGACCTCTAGAACTTAATTTGTCTCTCATTGAGAGCTCTACAAGGAGGTAGAGCATATGAAATCTTGACCAGTCTTAAGAATATGTGGTTGACAGGTAACATAGTGACACATTCCTGCTGCATAAGAGATTGAAACTTTGTTATTCCTGAAACTAATTTATATTTAACATTTAAAATCTCATCATCATATGGACTGCTCTAATCTCATTAGGATTGTTAGACATTTTTTTCTTTTTGCCAATAATAAACACAGTAAAAATTAAACAAAACACACAGAAATACTATTTAAACCAATTTTGAATAGAAAGTTCAGCACTTATAAAAGAGAAAGCAATGAGATACTGTGAGAGGAGGAATAATGAAATCACTTTGTTCAAATTCCCCTTTGAATCGTGACGCCAGAACCACTGCAGGCAATAAGCAATGCAGAGGCTCTCTTTCATGCCAACCCCCAGCCGGGCTTTTTGTGCTGTGCTCCAAATTTCCCTTCTGAATACAAAATTGGAGAAGAGACTCCATTTGCAAGTCCCTGTTTCATGATGTCTCTTTCCTTTTTCCTTTCGAAGGCCAAGTGCAAAAAAAAAAAAAAAAAAAAAAAAAAAAAAAAAAAAAAAAAAAAAAGATTTTCCAAACAATTGCACTAGTTTTGGATGTTCACATCATTCATTTTTACTCATTGATACTGGATATTGTAATGTGCTCAATACAGTTCCGCACTTGAGAAGCCTTATCAAGTCCCAGGAGGAGAGTGGCCTTCTTATTGCTTTCCTGTTTCTTTCTGTTTCACAATTTGTGCTTATTATCAACATGCTCTGTTGCTTTATACTTAGATTTTAACTTCTTTGGAAGCAGAGTCCATCCTAATATCTTTCCATCCATGACTAGAGTTACCAGATATTATTGCAGTATGAATAAATAAATTATAAGCAAATATAGGAGCTAAATTTGCTTGCTCAGGGATGTTGAAAGGTCAATAGAATTAGATTTAGATAATGTTTTCCCAGGGGAAAAAAAATAGATGCTTGTTATCCAAGAAACTCTTTATAATCCCTCTGGTCTAGCTGGATGTAGCCGTCTCAGAAACAGAAATCAGAATTACAGACCTTACTGCAAAGAGAGGGTCTTCTTGGTTGTACGTCTCAGTCTGCACCTGGCTACTGAAGCTATTTATTACTGCTATTGTTTATTCTACCTCACTGTGGTAGGTGGAACTATGAAAAAAAATGGAAAAGAATATAAAATAAACCACTGTGCTTCCATGAAAGAGAGAATTGACAGATGGTTTTCCAAAAAACTTTCCCAACTTGGGCAGTTTCCTAAATATAAGATAGGGATTTCTGTTCAGTTGCTAGCTCACCGGAAGCCTCACCGTGAGAAGTGGAATACTCTGTAACCTTCACTTCAGTACACTCCAATTTCCAAAGCTTAGTGTCTAAAAGAGACACTATGAGGAAAACTACAATTGAGGAAAACTACAATGGACAAATTTTCCTGTTTTTTTTTTTTTTTTTTTTTTTTTTTTTTTTTTTTTTTTTTTTCCTGCAGAGAAAGACAACTATTTGCTGCTAACATAACACTCTGTGTAAGTGAAAGGGACACTTAAAAGAGCAGATAAAAACAGAAATTTAGCATGCAGGCTTGAGGAGTAGATCTGAAAAGGAAATGAGAAAGGAATTACACTGCTAAAATTACAGTTACAGCCTGACAGATCTAGATTCTATTAACGACCCTTCTAGAGATTTCCTGCCTGGCTTGGAAGAAGTCTCTAATTCTTAAGAAAATGCAAAATGAGTTCAGCTTCCTGCAAGCCAGAGTCTGCATCCTCTGTATGTAAAACAGAATCAGAAATTTTTCTCTCTCTCTTTTTTTTTTTTCTTCCATTTTCTCAGTTTAAACTGCCTGTCAGTTTAAAATCTCCCTGGCAGTGTCTGATAAGGACTCAGGACAATAGGGTTTTGATCTCTGATGCCTGCATAATATAAATTCGACTCTGGGTCATTTCAGTGCCACTCGGTTCATTTCATAAAAATATCTTTGTAGGTTACCTCAAGGTTTCTGAAGCTCAGAATCCGGTCAATGAAGTCTGCATTCAAGGTTAATATGAGAAATTGTGCATGCTCATGTCATGCACTAGCAAACATAAACACTGCCAATATCTAATTTTAGCATATCACTTACAAGGCTGTTCTTAATAGTGAAAGCTAACAGTCCTTAGGAGTGATAATGCATGAACTCTGTCAAGTTCTTAAGTACTGCATTTTTTTTTCTCCAGGATATTTTGCAGAGAATCTGCAACACTATTGGTAGTTTGTGACTGGAAAAGTGCTCAGCACTGGCCTAACTTTGCTCCCACTGAAGTCATCCATGAAGTCCCATTATCTTTGGTGGCAGCAGAGACAGGAAAGTGTCAAGTGTTTTTGATAGTCTCACCCTGATTCAGCAATTATAGCTAAAATGTACTTTAAAAGAAGGTTAAGGTACATGTGTGAGCAGTAAGTTGGGAAATGTCAGAATTAAGCGTCAAGGTCCACAAGCCACAACTCACCCTTGCACGTAGGCATTGTGCGACAGTCTAATTACATGCTCACACACACTGTCTTCTGCCTCACCTCCAGCATCAAGGGGCTGGTGCTTGCATGTAATGAGCCCTCTTCAATATTTCATTTGATCCTCACTGTTGTGTGTGTGGCCATATTTGCAGCACGCAGTCACGGCCTGCTTTAAAGGCAGAGATATCAATTTTCTCATAGCAGTTTCTATGTATCTCATCACTACAATATTTGACTGCTACATATCTTCACCTCTTTCTTTCCATAGCACCTCTACATGGTGAAAAGAGGACATTAACCCATTGCACAGCTGGGAAGCAGAGAATTAAAGCCAAAGTGTTTGCTAATTCTGGATGTCCAATTTCAGTCGCCCCAAACCAGGGAGAGTAGTACTGCAAATACATTTTGAATCAAACTATTACACCAAACAAGGAGAGTCTTTTGAAACCATTAGAGATGAAGTTCTATCTTAATTGGATTGTAATTCCTGAAAAAATATGTATTGCAGGTGCTCTAGTGCCAGAATCACTGCCGCCTAAAAAAGGACAGGATCATCCAACCAGGTTGATACAGTTAGACCCATGGGGAAGAGGAAAGCCCACCTGGAGCATTTAAAGACAGAAATCATCCTTAATTTCAGATGCAGGATTACCTAGAAGAACTCAAGGAAAGCATGGGTGATGTGTTTTTTTATTACCGATTCTCCTTTTTCCCCCCAAATTACTTTCAATATCCAATTTTTCATCTGTTGTCAAGGGAAGGCTCCCATTCCTGCAGCCTTCATGCTTTAGCCAGATCTGCCTTGCCATCACTCGTTGAAGCATACTGAAAATGCAGTTATTTTGCCAAGCCTTGAAAACCAAAAAGAGAAAAACTGGGATCTTTCTGCAGTCTCTTCATATTTCTTTGTTCCAGTGCAATGATAAATGGCCACAGAACTGTCTGCCTGGTAGGAAAGCTAATAGCAGCAGTGGTAACAGCTTCCTAATGCCATTTCTTTTTGCAGGCTACAAAATGGCACAAATACTTCCCCTCAAGGGAAATAAGTACATTTGCACGTTCCAGATGACATCAGGGGACAAAAATTCCTATGAGAATGACTAGTTCAGTGGCAAAAGCGTGTAACAACTGAGAGATGGCACCTATTTGGGGACTGAGCTGCATGATCTCTTAGTGCCTCAGGTCTCTATTCAAATGGGAAGAGAAGTTAAAGGCAAGTGTATGGCCATTTTTTTTTTTTCTCTTTTTTGAGGATGGCAATGTAAGCAAACAAAATGGTCTTTTCAGGATTTACCATCTACAAAAAAAAACCTTACTGCTAAGGCAAAAATCATTAACACAAGTAAGGCACTCAGATGCTAGATGAGGTTATAGAAAGCCATGGGATAGGCAGTAGTGGGGCCTATTTTCTCCCATCACCGCTAAGTAGTCCTCCACTGCTTTTGGATTTGGATATCTGCATTATATCTGCAGATATAATGAAAGATGCCTTCCTTTTAGAACAAACAACAAAAGCAATCAAATCTCAAGCCACTTTCAGCAAAGAAGGCTATTCTCTACTGTAGAGAATTGAGAAACTTCAAGGGAGGGAGTGGGGAGGAGTGGCAAATCACTGCTCAGACCAACAGCAATCTAGTGGGAACTGAAAAACGTTGCCTCTAAAAGAGGAAAGACACTGGCTATTACCCTTCTGGAAATATCTTGGCCTTAAAGAAGTGATTTCTTCCTCCCAAGTTATGGATTCAGTGAGAGTTTGCAGCCTTAAAGACGCACGTGAGGATTTTCATAGTGGGATGGCACATGTGTGTGCACGCATATGTGGACATGTAGAACCAGTGTGCACGCAAGTGCTGCTGCTGGAGAGTTACAACCTACAGCTTCTTTAATTAGAGCCTGCTTTAGAAAGTGTTTCTTTAAATGGTTATCAGATCTCCAGAGGTGCCCATAAAGATGCTAAGATCCGGTTTAGAAAAGCAGAAACCTAAGTAAACGAATGAAAGAACGAATAAATCATTGTTAGCATTTGCAAAAATGTTTAGGCAGTGTAGGGCACATTTACACCCTTGGAATAAACTGCCTGGAGCTAGCGCTGACCGCAACTGGTAGGTCCCCACAGCACAGAACAACACTGTATCGCGGGGACTCGGGAGCTGAAACACGGCAGCAATTTAGCCCTAGGCAAGTTACTTCATTTCTTATACGGAGCTTCCCTTGCTGCCAAGTGTAGGTAATACAGCTTACCTATATCACTGAGATATCAGGAAGAATATTTTAAGAGCAATTTGAAGACAAAGCATGAAGAAAGCATTAAGTATTATTGTCTGACGTGCTGCTAGGTCAGCTCTTTCAGCAACACACACACCTTTCTTTTAAGGGATTTTTTTAAATAAAATAACCATATAATTATATTATTATTAACAATATAAACAGTTATTTTGCACCATTTCCTGTCTTGATAGCTTTCCAAATCTGCCACACTTCAATTAAAAAAAAGAAAACAAAACTATATTCCATCACTAAAATGGCAAACCAGTTCAAAAATTCTCTCGGATGCGAAGAAGGAAAACAAATAAACTCAAAAGGATTATCTCGTGCCCTAAAATCTGAGATACTGTTACCTTGGCATGCTTAACACCAACCAGAAAACCACCCTCTGTTTCCCAAAGCTAAATACCCTAATTTGACTCTATGGCATTTAAAATATGTTTGTTTAAAGTCTGCAGCCTATTTAGTTGTTTTTTGAAGAAAATGTGTTGGGGGCAGAGGAGTGGGAATAAATGACCACTAACAGCAGAAAGGTTTTAAAAACCCATCCCTTTTCATGCACAGGAAAAGCAAGCTTCAGTGCCTGTGCATGAGCACCTACGTAATTGGCTTGATTTTCAAGAGCACTGAGCTTTCAGCAGTCCCCAGTGAGACCCACAATAGCTTCTGGATGCTCAACAATTCATCACGACTCAACAATTTTCCTCCTGGGTATTATTTACCAAGTGTGTGCTATACAGTAAGCTGAAACATTTGAGAGTGTCATTTTCAGTTGGATTTGAACACCTAATTCTATTAAGCTCCCCCTGAAACACCCCCAAGTACTTCCACGTGTTTTTTCCCCTGGATCTCACAACAACAAAAAAAAAACAGATCTCATTTCAACGAGTACTGCACACTGGGACTCAAATGTCAAGACTGTATCGTGCTGGTAAAGGTTAAATAAAGTAATGATTAATTACTTTTCCTTATTCAGATTTTACTTGCCTGTCAAAAAAAAAAAGACAGTAGATGATTGCCTGGCCAAAATATGCATTACTGCCAGCTCTCTAACATCACTGAGCAGTGGGCAGCAGTTCAATTTGCCAGCAATAATTTATTGTGTAGAATCAAAATTCTGCAAGCAACCTCTTCTCATCTGTTACTTTCAACGTCTCCCACAGCTATTTGATTTTCTTCCTGGTTTTTTGTGTTAACTGGCCGTCTCCTGCCAAATCCCAGCTATCCAAATAAGACGCTGCAAATTTTTCAGTTATTACGGCTACGTTTCATCCCTGTGGTGTGCCCGCACTTCACGACAAACAGGCAAGACCACATCTTTCACTACACAAAGAAATCTGAAGATGGCATTTGTCCGAAACACCATAAATAACACCGAATTTTAAAAGGAGCTATCCTAGTTTTTTTTTAAACTTCAGCCCGAGTATTCTGTGGCGCAAGTTTGCAGCATCTTCCTATTTACAAGGCAGAACAAAACAACAACAACAAAAAGAGCAAATGGCTCGCAGGCACTGAATCTGCTGCTAAAAATGGACGGGAGTCTTCAACGCCATCCTTGGCCATCTGCGTCCTCCCTGCTGCATCCTCACGGAACAGAGCAGCCAGGGCAGCAGGAGAGGCACGGCCAGGCAGTAGGAAACGAAACTGCCTCCAGCCTCCCAGTCCCTTTACATACCATTTCCCAGGAGGGATTCAGAGAGATTAGCAACAGCAACTTCTGCAAAAGACCTCACTTCTCTAAAATCCATAATTCCTGCAGGCAAGACTCACAAATGGATTTACTTTACTTTTTTTTTTTTTTTTTAATAAATTTTGTAGACTTCTCCTGCTTCATCTGGCTTCACAAAGCAGAGGTAAATGTTTTTATTGCTCTATTCATCTAAGATAATAATGTGGATTAACACACTATACTTCTGTGTACTGTCCTCCCTCTCAAGATTTAAAAGAAAAAAAAATATTGCTACCTAAAATTTTCAGACAATTAGTGCAAATGGACAAGTCAGGGCCACACCTTTTTCAGCACGGTTTCAGTCTTCCCTTTTGCATAGGGCTAACAAAATCAGTCTTCCAAAAACTCACCAAAGTCAAACTATTCTTGAGCTAGTTATATTATTCATGTTGAAAAAGAATTTACATAATAATAATTAAAAATAAAAAAACTAAAAAAATGCTACTCCACGGTCTTTTGGCTGAGGGCCGTGCACTAATCTTCATTTGGTAATTGAAGACCATTTTGATGGAAATAAACTGTATGGAAACTGTCAAGTCAATGAAAAGTAATGAAGTACAAACATCTCAGTGTCATCTAAACTCAGTCTCCTTAGAGCAACTGTCATCTCTTCTTTCATCAATACTTACAGCCATAAAATAAATAAAAGTTATGCATAGCACCTGACAAGGAGCCAACCATACGTAAAAGCACCAACAGTATTTCGTGAATGGCTTGAAACAAATTAATCCCATTTTCCTCCCCAGAAAATTGGCTAGGGTAAGTATAGCTTTAGTGGACATTAGATGCACTGTTTCTGGAAAACCATAGGTATTTGCAGTCAAAAGTATAGGAATCTGAAAAAGAACAGGGCAAAACAGCATATATAACTGGTTTACATGGTTTGAAAAATGTATGATGCTGTCTCCCTGGAGAAAGAACATGCTCATGTAGCTCCACTGTGCTCACTCATTTGCTGCCTGCACGAAACCTCTGGCACATATATTCTTGTCTGCAGTATCAGGCAGAATCTGTGTGTTACAGTTGCCACCACAACTTAGCTACCCTGTCTAAATGAAAAAAAAAAAAAGAAATATTTTCTCTTTTTTGTTGTTGTTGTTTTTTTGTTGTTTGTTTGTTTATATAGAGGTCAAGGGAAAGATAAACAAAATGGGAAAAAAGAGCAAAGAGAAATAAGCTCTAGGTTCAGTGAGACAACTAGAAGTGTAGCAAGAACACAGTGCATCCCACTAGGATTCATTTAGGCTTATATTTTTAGCCCTCAAGTACATATATTATTTCTCATGTGTATTATACATGGCCTCTTGAAGAACTCAATTACCTCAAATCTTTGTGTGCAAAAAAAGACCTTTTTTTAAAAAAAAAGAAGCAGTAGCAACACCACGCCATCTTAGAGCAAGGTGGGGAAGAGCTTTGTGATCCCACAATTTTCTGATATATTAATTGGGAGGATGCAGGGCTATTAAGTCTAGTTATACCAGAAATCATGGCAAATATTCAACTTTTCACATTTTTCAAAGAAACAAAACCATAGAGCTTATAACATACTTCAGCAGCAGGAAGTAATTTTCAGAACAATGAGAATTCTTTGTTTTCATAAGTCCCCACCCCTTCAAAGTTGAATTTCATTTTTTTTTCTATTTTAATGTAGATGCCTTAGAATTATTAAGCAAAAGTTAACTTACAGTCCAAAAGTGTTGAAATTTCCAAACATGTCGATCTGAAAGGTATCTCCAAAATTTTATGAGTTAGGGGAATTGCTAGTAATACTGCTGCATGATTCCAGTTTACATGACTACAGTTTACAGTAAAAGAGTAGTACAACCATGGTTTAAAATATCTCTAATCTCCAAGGCAAACACTGAAGAGTTCAAATCTGGCTCAGCCTGTGACAGTGGTCATTGATCACAGTAACACCTCGTGATCATGTGTTTTTTCCTTGTAATTTGTACTAACATGCTGAAAAGCTAGGGAAAAAAATCCTCATTTTGGCGAAAGGCACAAGATAGTAATTTATTTACTGATACACCCAGATGCTAAAAGCATTATAGTTGGATGGAGAAATTCTGGAATTTATAGGAACCTGTAGAAATTTATAGGAAGTCTACACTACCCGGCAGGTTGAAGGCCTACACTCCTGGTCCCCAGGTGCAGTCTAGTCACATCCTACCTCCAGGTCAGCAGAAGACCAGTCTGAGCACTATTTCCCCACAAGTAAGAGAAGAGGAGGAGCTACCACGTGCTCCAATAAATCTCCTGAAACAAATGATAGGAAGATCAGACCTGCAATCTTGTTCTAGCATGTAAACATGGCCTGATCATGGACCAAATCATGAAGTCCGTTCTTTAGCCAGAGCTCCACTGGAGTTCACATATCAGAGCAACTAGGTGAAATTTGACCTGTGAATGTAGCACTTTTTCTACCATGATAGAAATGGACAGAGAAGATCATTTACAATATTCAGCT